>UZAE01013513.1:0-13633 GCA_900617975.1 Rodentolepis nana | reverse complement strand
TTGTATAGTCGAGAGCTGTTCTAGTTAAAGCAGCTTTTCTCTCAAGCAAGGCGCTTCAACGTTCTCTCTACAAATAATACGGAATCGAAGTCAGTTTCAGCTCTAGCCACATTAGAAGTGGTGTCCTGACCTTGTGGAAACCATAAAGCCTCAAATCTTAAAAGATTCCATGATCCAACTCTCCACACAGCTGGTATTACAAAATTGTCAACTTTGCGATGGAGTATGTGCTTTAATCAATGCGATTTATACGGCCGGTTCTAAAAAAGCAAATATTAGGATTGGTCATTCTTTAAAAATAAAACGCTTTAAAAATAACAAAACTAAAATAAATATTATTTGCCAAACAATAAAAATTTAACCACGAGTGGCGTGCTAATACTGCCAATAAAAACTTTGTAATCTGTAGCGGGTTGCTACGCTAATAAGCCTTGAGTTATGCTCAGAAATCTCTAGGTGGTGCACCCTGGGCAACGTATACTCATACGGCAAACAAGTCTATTTACCGGCAGTTGACTTCAAACTACCATGACACCGCTGTATGTCACATTTGATTACTTTCACATTACTCGCCTCACCTTTTTTGTACCTTTGTGTCAGTCTCTTTTACATCTTTGAAACAATCTTCTTCTCCACCCCTCCCTCTCGACTTTTTCACTCTGATGTTCCTTCCCTCTGTGGAGCCTGAACCCCACTAAAGGGCTAATGATAACTATCAAAACGCCTGCCATTTGATATAAATAAATAAATGTTTGGAAAGGCTCCGTGGATTAGATAAGCTACCGCAAAGCTATAGGGGAAACTGACGTATCACGTGAGGCACTTTTATTCAGGATATGAGTGAGTGGGTGAGTGTACAGACCACGTGATTAGTCATACATTAATATGGGTGGATTGGATAAACCAAGCGAGAACTATTGATTGGTGGTTGGCTGTGTGATCATTGTACTCACAACCGCACTAATCCCATGCAAAGTTGCATCCACACCTTAAAGCCTGTCTTGGCATGCATGGGACGTCTTGTCCAGCGGTGACAACGGTGTGCGCCTAGCAAACCCTTTAATTTTTCCTACGATTTTGGTAGATTCCATTTTGAATTTATCAAATTTGGTCATAAAATAATCAAATGACCATTTAATGCTGAAGATGAGGGTCTTTAAAAACAGAATATCCCGGTCATGTGTTTTTTTTCATGTCAGACCTAGATGACGTTAGTAATCCAACTGCTTATATACACGTCTTTTGTTTCAAGATAGAAAGTTCCGAATTGCTATTTCAATCTCTCTTGGTTATTAACTATGATACTGCTGTCTCAACCCTGATAGTGATATATTTTGATATCAAATTGTCGATCCCACATACCCACTCCTCCCTCTTGTGTCAATTAATGCTGTTGCGTTTTGACCGCCCCTGAGTCCAGACGCTTGAAGACTCAAAAGAGCGTCGATCGAATCTGCTCGTGCAAGTAAAGGCTAGGCGTTTCTGGTAGGAGTGTTACACAATGAATATTGTACCTGTGAAGGCTCACATTGACAACGACTTGGTTCCCCACACTTTTCTATCAGGCCACTCTTCAAATTTGGGGAGTAGGATTACTATGTATGATAAATGCTATCCCAACGGAATGAGTGCAGTTTGGATTGTAATAGTACAACTTTTTTTCCCAGAGGACTCTTACCACAAAAGAATATACTCTTATTTTCTGTGAGGTTATTTTCGGAGCGAACTATTATTTTAAGGTCATTGGAACATTTCATATGATGTTGCTATGAGTCCAGTCATTATTTCGTGGAATCGCTTAAGAGAAGGAGCGGTATACAACAAGGTTTGAGGAAAGTAATTTCTCTCTGAAGATGACATCGGAATCGCCTTCCGATCCTAAGGCAAGTATTAACAACACTCCGATTTAACTACCAACATTACTTAATTATCATAATAAATAATGATCAACTTGATAAAAATATATATATAATTATTAAATGTTGATAATAAAATTAACGAGAGAAAGAATGAAGTTTACTTTAATTTTTCAATTCTTGATGTCTAGCATCAACGATATTTATGCTTTTATTTTGGATACATTAAATAAACAATTAGCCGAAATGCATACCAATTAAAATACGCAAAGGTAATAAGAGACCACCTAATCTACGCCACTTATATATGTTTTAGCAGGACCGAGAAAACTACCCGGATCCGTTTCAAGATATATCAAATTTGGAAAATTTATTTTCGGTATTGAAACATTTTTTTATATAACTAGAATCAACCTTTAATAGCCTTTTTTAAATGCTATAACTCGATTATTGTCTTTTTTTAGGATCTTTCATGCGAAATAACAGATTGCTCTGTTAGGCCAGCCTTATTGAAGAATTCGTATAGGATTGAAGATGAAGTAAGATTCCATCTTGCAAATACCTTCCATCATTTCGCAACCCCCAACCCCCCTTTATTCAATTTTAGCAATCCGAAGTTGCTCTAAGAAATGTTTGGAGAAAAGTTAGAAATTGTGCGGTTGCAACTCAATATCATTTGGAAAACGCCGCTGGATATTCTCAAGTAAGTTGTAAACTATTTTACGATGCGAAGGCATACTATCTTGGCGCTAGCTGTACATGAACTCTGAAAAGTAGGCATAAATACTTGTCAACATTTAAATAATTGTAATGATAGTCGAACCGAATCAAAGCACGGATATTCTCTTTAAAGTTCAATTGGCTTGAAGGCTAAAGGGGAAACAACTTTTCCCTGGTCAGAACAAAGACAGTGGAGATGGACCAGCGTTTCATTGGGTCTTCATAGGCTAGAGTAATGCCAATTGTTAAATAAATAAATAGTAAGTTAGTAGTTGCTGCTTTACAGCCACAATTTAGATAGGCAAGGCTTAAGTCAAAACCACTCATGACTTTGAATGGGTGGGATTTACTAATATTCTCATGGCAATTTGGATAACGATTTGAGGCGTTGTCATGAAATTCACTTTCATTTTATTCTCTTTATATTCTTTCCCCCCTTAAAATGAAATGGATGAAATAACATTTAAATCTCTATTTCTGATTTCTGATTAGGGTGGATGCAATTGGGGGGGGGATATTTTCGTCTCTTTCAGAAAAGAAACGTCTTCATGTTACAGGCATTAAGTCAACTTGTACTTCCACACGTCTAGAATGAAGTAGAATTACTCAAAATGTCGGCTTAGATGAAGCTATCAAATTAGACGAATGCACAACTTTCAAGCACCAAGTTGGAGAAGAGGTAGTAGGATTTTATCCGTCATATTTATTGTCCAAAGCATTTTACCGATCAAAAGGTATTATATAGAACACAACTACATTTTCCCTTCATTCGAGCATTCACTAAGGTTAATTGTCTACGACTTGTCCAATTTAGCCCGTATTGCCTGAAAATTCTTCTGAAGGTAGATTAACATTGCGATTTCGTTCGAATTAATTCAATTTTCAATAATTCGAGAGGGGAAAAAGAATATGAATGCGTACAATTTATTAATTTCATTAAAGGAAATCGTATTTAGATGCATTTTTAGTCCATTTAATTCTGCAATAATCTAAAAAAGTAATAAGTAGTAAATTTATATATTTATTTATATCAAATGGCAGGCGTTGGGATATTTATCATTAGCCCTTTAGTTGACTTCAGGCTTCACAGAGAAGAAGGAACATCAAAGTGAAAAAAAGTCGAGAGGGGGAGGGGGGGGGGGAACAGAAGAGTATTTCAAAGATGTAAAAGAAACAGACACAAAGGTAGAGTGAAAAAGGTGAGGTGAGTACTGTGAAAGTAGTCGAATATGACATACAGTGAGGTGATGGTGTTTTGAAGTCGGAAGTCAACTGCCGAATAATAGACTTGTTTGCCGTATGAGTATACGTTGCCCAGGGTGCACCACGTGGAGGTAAGTCTATCACACACCCCATAAGTAGTAAATTGATTATTGTTTTATACAAATTGTCAAAGAGACAAAAATAGAATAGGAACTCAAACCGATCTAGTTGCAAATTATGCTCGGAATAGTAATTTACTATAATTGGTTAATATTTTAGTTCAATTTCAAATGTGCTCGTCTTCAATACCTACTGGGTGAATTTTGGGATACTACTCTGATTGAAGCTGATCAGTTTATCCAAAATAATTCCATTTATAATTTGAATAATGCTCGAAATTTTGGTAAATTCTTGCAAGTACGTGTTTACCTTTCTTATTTTTTCCATTTTTAATATAATTTAAATCTTGTTATTTCCAATTTATTTCTACTTTATTTAGGCAAAGCTTATTGAGGTCAAGAAATACCTCCACGAACTGAACCGACTTTGTATTAAATCAGAGTTGATCACACCTTTGCGAAAGTCGGTTCACCCAAATGAGTTCACTGACCCGATCAGGGGAGTTATTTTGTGTGATTTTTGGGACGAAGTAAAGAACATCTACCTCAGACGAGGTCAGAATGTGAAGATAATCAGAACAAATCTGAGTACATCCGGATCAGGAAATGTTCACGTAATCCGGTTGGAAGATTATGGGAAAGAAATTGTTGTTCCCTCGGTATACATTGGTCTAACAGAGTGTGATCATGAGAGTGTCGAACTGGCTGCTAAGTAATGTGATTAACTTTTAAATATTGTTTTCTTTTTAGCATGCATGATAGATTTCTAGACACCTGGAGCAAAGAAATCGATAAGTGGCTAGTTATAGCAGTTACACTTTTGGAGCATCTTCTCGATTTGATGACAAAAGATGCGGTAATCTCAATTTCGAGTTTGAAATAACAATTCTCTCATCATTTAGGTGGTTTCTTTCGAGGACCACAACATGGTTATCCACCTTTTAAATGAAATTGAGCTCGCATTCCCACGGAGAGAAGGCTCAGTTATAAATGACAATATTTTGGATAAAATTAAACTTGTGAGAGCGAAGTGTATGGACATTGATACAGGTAAAAGTGCTCCATTTCCGGCATTTTCTTTTCTAGATGAGCGACGGATTCCAGAGGAAAGGAAGAAGATTGATCGCGAGAACATTTGCGGTTATCTCTCTGTTATGAAGAATTTAAAGGTAAGTTGTTTTAATGCTTACTGAATAAAGCAAAGAAAGTCGCTTTCATTACATTCTTTCCAGTAGTATGCCAATTGTATACCCTAATAATTGACTGATATATGCAACTATATATTCTCCAACTCTATCCTTGTGCATAATACTGAATCAGATAATATATTAAATGTGAAAAAATAGAATCCAAATTTCATAAATGAATAGCTCTCATTGTCTATTATTAACTGAAAAGAAATTATTAGAGCTCAAGTAGTACTCAGCGAATACACTTAGACTGATAACTGTCACAAAGTTGACCTCTAAAAGGCAATTACCGGTAGTATCTTACTTAATATCGCAAACATTGCTTGAAATGGCTGCTACTAAGCATTACTGCATTTATCGAATGGGATAAGTAAGAAATGATTAGTCGTTGGTAATTTCATCACAGTAAAAAAGGTATTGTGGAATCCTAACTTTTATGACCCTTCAAGGTGAAAAAATTGCGATGTTGGAAGCTTACGAACAACTTAATGACAACTTAATCTTTTAATAAAGATGGGGAATGAACTCAGTGGTGTGAAAAAAACCAGTCATTTGTGCACTACTTTAGATCACATTTATTATGAATACTATGGTTATTTCTATCAACAGTTTGCTCAGATAGAGAGGAGGTATATAAAAAAAGGAATTAATCAATCCACAATCTGTTTCGAAATGTCAAGCGTGGTTTGCTATCCAAGTTGTGTTTTTAAAAGGGAAAGTCTCTTTGGAAGGAGATATTAACTATAAGCTTGTTTTTACAAATAACAGTGAATTAATGAATGAATATTCAATAAAAATTGACTTCATTTAAATTATTAAGGAACACATGCGTGCCTTCAATTATGCAAAATCCCACCCACATAGCGAGAAGAAGACAGTTGAATGGAACGTCGAGCCAATTATGTAAGTCATTCGAATATGATCACTCACTTTCGAACATTTAGGAAAGAGAGTGAACATCTAGTATCCGCCGTTGAAAAACTAGCTACTGAGTTGGAAAGAGTTCGTAATGAACTAGTCTCCCTTTCAACGGTTAAGGATTTGCAAACTCAAATTCGTGACCATGCTTCAGCAACATTGTCACAATTATCTAACTCAAATCAAGGACTCCTCGAGGAACACAGTAGTCATATTCGAAAGTCCATAATTGATATGCAAAATATCATGAACGAAGCCGAGTTCATGAACACTACGGAAGGCGTTACAAATCCGATATTCAAGGTCTGTCCCCAGTGTAAGAATAAGGTGTATACTGGATATGTACACGAGCACAGTAGCAAAACAATAACCGAAAAGAGTACGTTTAGTGACATAAAGAGGGTCGTAAAATGTGACGAAGGAATACAAGTCAATATTCCGATGGCGTGTACTCGGGTCGGGTCTTTGAGTTCGAAAGGAAAAAAAAAAGAAGAGGCCGAATATGAAGAAACAACTACAACAACAACTGTAACAACGCATGCTAAAGTGAAGAAGGTAGTTGTGGAGTCCACCAAACCTAGAAAAGGTAACTACGTTGTGAATCTGAATATACCTGGACCTCAAGTACTACCCAATGTCGATGATTCAGAAGTCGCTGAAGAACCTTTATACATAAGTGAGTGTGAAGTTTTACCTATTGTCGCTTCAATTCCTTCGACGATTTATGCAAGTTCAAATGGGACGGAGGTACATTCAGTGGAAATGTCGATCGAGAGCGAAGGAAAAATAAAGCCTAGAGATAATAAACAAAACCTAATGGATCCATTAGTTGTTAATAAATTCAAATCAACTGCGGTTTATAGCTCATTATCAATAATAGGATCTGAAGAAAAGGGAACAAAGGGGAAGGAAGTATCGAAAAATTTGAAACATAGCACTTCAGAAAGAGGAATTAAAACAGAAATCAGTTTAAGTCGCCAAGATATTGAGGATATGGGAAACAAAGCAGTAACGGAAGCAACACAAACACCGACGCCAATCAAATGCAACTCGGCTACACAACTAGGCAATACAACTACACATTCAGAAAATCAAACCAATGATATGGACCTAACAAATAACAAAATTGAGTCGACAGTTTATAACTACCAAAATTCACAAACAAGATTAGAAGAAAGAATAATAAAGGAGAGGGGAACTTCACCGATTGTGGAATCAAAGCGAATTTCTGTTTCAACCAGCACTGACTTCACGGAGGAACGAATACTCCCTATGGAAGTACAGAAAGTGCATGAAACTCCAAGATCGAGATCTTATCCTCCCAAATCCACAGCAACTATGTGCGCCTTGGAGTTGGACAGGGTTGGAATTACGAAGGATGACATCGTTGGTGGGGACGAAGTGAGGAAAGCGAGTATTCAAGCCATTGGTAGAAGTGACGTGACTTACCTATTTGCCACTGATGTGGCTAAGACGGTGATTAAAGGAAAATGCCTACAAACAGCCAAGCTGCCTGCCTATGATACTGGTGATGTGCACGTTGACGTCGTCGATGATGAGGCGATTGGGCGCTCAGGCGGAAGAAGTGTTGTGAGCAAGTCCACGGAAACGCTTCGGAAGATGAGGAGCAGTGGAACAGACGCGATGCCTGACATGATTCTTCGTACCGCGAAGGGTCAAACCTTAAGTGTTGCTCCCGTTGTTTCACGGGCAATGGAGTTGCCGCAGGAAGTGGCAATCACTGAATCGATAGCGAACGACACCCACACTGCTCTAGTTCAGACCACGTTACCATTGCCTCGTGGTCCGAATCTCGTTTCGACGGCAGTGATGCCCTCAGTGGACATTATAGAAAGGTTAGTGAAGGAGTGGCTTATGCGGAGAGATGAGTTGCCATTCGAATCAGCCGATTACGCTGCTCTGCTGCGAAAGCGCGAAGAAGAAGAAATGGAGAGGTATAGGAAGCCGGCAACTGAGGTTGTCCGTAAGACAAAGGAGCGTGGAGTGAGGACAGTGAGGGAGAAGAGGCTGAGATTGTTCCACCTAGAGACACAAGTGTCGCCTATTTTGGTGACTGGAGAGTGCCAGACAATTGGTCTCAAGGTGAAGGAAACTTCGATGGAGACGCAAAATCGAAGAGTGGCTATTGAGACGAGCACACAAACGTGGAGTGAAGACGTGGTCATGGAAAGGTTAGTGGCGGTGGATAATGCGGCGATGTTTGTTGAGGATAGTTCCAGCGTAGGCGTGAGGCTGTGTTCCACGGCGATATCGTCTGCCCAGGCAGTTAACGCCACCGAGGACATGGTATCGAACGCTGCCACGAAGGGCGACGAAGTCTACGCGGTGAGCAGATTGGGTCGTGAGAGTGTTGTGACAGTTTCTACGACTTTGGACGGGACCAAGCCGCAAGAGGCCATCACAGCGTATACAATGAGGACAGGAAGGATAAAGGAGAGGGGCACTTCACCGATTGTGGAATCAAAGCGAATTTCTGTTTCAACCAGCACTGACTTCACGGAGGAACGAATACTCCCTATGGAAGTACAGAAAGTGCATGAAACTCCAAGATCGAGATCTTATCCTCCCAAATCCACAGCAACTATGTGCGCCTTGGAGTTGGACAGGGTTGGAATTACGAAGGATGACATCGTTGGTGGGGACGAAGTGAGGAAAGCGAGTATTCAAGCCATTGGTAGAAGTGACGTGACTTACCTATTTGCCACTGATGTGGCTAAGACGGTGATTAAAGGAAAATGCCTACAAACAGCCAAGCTGCCTGCCTATGATACTGGTGATGTGCACGTTGACGTCGTCGATGATGAGGCGATTGGGCGCTCAGGCGGAAGAAGTGTTGTGAGCAAGTCCACGGAAACGCTTCGGAAGATGAGGAGCAGTGGAACAGACGCGATGCCTGACATGATTCTTCGTACCGCGAAGGGTCAAACCTTAAGTGTTGCTCCCGTTGTTTCACGGGCAATGGAGTTGCCGCAGGAAGTGGCAATCACTGAATCGATAGCGAACGACACCCACACTGCTCTAGTTCAGACCACGTTACCATTGCCTCGTGGTCCGAATCTCGTTTCGACGGCAGTGATGCCCTCAGTGGACATTATAGAAAGGTTAGTGAAGGAGTGGCTTATGCGGAGAGATGAGTTGCCATTCGAATCAGCCGATTACGCTGCTCTGCTGCGAAAGCGCGAAGAAGAAGAAATGGAGAGGTATAGGAAGCCGGCAACTGAGGTTGTCCGTAAGACAAAGGAGCGTGGAGTGAGGACAGTGAGGGAGAAGAGGCTGAGATTGTTCCACCTAGAGACACAAGTGTCGCCTATTTTGGTGACTGGAGAGTGCCAGACAATTGGTCCCAAGGTGGCTGTTGAGACGAGCTCACAAACGTGGAGTGAAGACGTGGTCATGGAAAGGTTAGTGGCGGTGGATAATGCGGCGATGTTTGTTGAGGATAGTTCCAGCGTAGGCGTGAGGCTGTGTTCCACGGCGATATCGTCTGCCCAGGCAGTTAACGCCACCGAGGACATGGTATCGAACGCTGCCACGAAGGGCGACGAAGTCTACGCGGTGAGCAGATTGGGTCGTGAGAGTGTTGTGACAGTTTCTACGACTTTGGACGGGACCAAGCCGCAAGAGGCCATCACAGCATATACAATGAGGACGGGAAGGATAAAGGAGAGGGGCACTTCACCGATTGTGGAATCAAAGCGAATTTCTGTTTCAAGCAACTCTGACTTCATTGAGCAGCCTACACTCCTATCGGTAGTCCCTATATTGAATAGTGCTCCTAGAGGAAGAAGTGTTGTGTGCAAGTCCACGGAAACGCTCCGGAAGATGATTAGCAGTGGTACAGACGCGATGCCTGAAATAATTCTTCGTACTGCAAAAGGTCAGACTTCAATTGTTTCTCCTTTTGTTTCACCCTTAATCGAATCTGGCGATGATATTTTTTATAGATGCTCTCATTGCTATTCCGATTTGATATCCTTTATGCGAATAGAAGTTTTTGATATTGGTGTTCAGTCTCATTAATTTATAAGCCCTCTTTTATTGTTTTAGGTACCTCTGTTTCTGAAGATTTCTTCTCGTCCTCTGGAGATGTTTTCTTTGAAATTGCTAGTCCCTTTGAGCCTGATGCACTAGCTCTTCCGAAGCATATTTCTGACGAAATTCCATCGCTTTCATTTGCGTCTAGAAATATTGTTTCTAAGGCTATTTCCTGTTCTCCCATATCTTCTGACATGAAAGATATTGGTATCCAATGTTTGCCGTATTATTTCAAATCCATAGGAACTGTCACATTGTCTGTTGAACGGGATGGTGCTTATACCGACCTGAAGCTTACGGTTGATGAAAGCAGCGTTGCTCAATCTCCTTCAGGAAGTAATATCCAGCAAGATTTATCGATGCCCTATCAAAATACACCACTCAGAGATTCGGTCGTCAGCAGTAAAGCAATTCATCAGCCTCAAGTTATGCCGAAGTTGACAAACACAGCATCTATGACTGCCAAAAAATTAACTGATATTTCATGTAAGATAATGCGCTTCGAAGATAATGATTACAATGCTCTTATACGTCACCGTGATGAAGATAAGGCTTTAACAGAATTGAAATCGGACCCAAATTCTTTTAGAATGTTAACTGTTGACTCCTATTTCCAAACGGAATCTACTGTGTTAGCAATTGCATCGCAGTCAGTGGAGTTAGTCTCCGGCAACGTACGAAGAATGTCTGCTCAGACAGGCGAAAAGAATTTCCCTGAAGCTCAACTTAAGAAGAAGATGAAAACTAAATGTGTAGGCGTCAGTTGTCAAAATGAATTATCACCAAACATGATCTTTGCAGCAGTTCAAACGTTAGATTCTCGTTTACCGACGTGTATTGCTGAAGAGTCACCGCTAATTCAAACAGTTGCAACTTCCGAAATAATTGAAAGTAACTCTACAGTGGTCAATGCAGAAAGGTGCTCTATTACTAAATCACCACCTTTAAGGCTTATTTCTACTGCATTGATGTCTGCCGAGTCAATTCGTGAGATAGGTCAATTTCCATCCGTCTCTGAAACTAGAACAATCCCAACTGATTACAATCATCCAGCAGTGAAGAATAAAAAGTTGCTAGTAGATTTGAGCAGTGATAAGAATTCCGAAATGGAAGAGATGGAAATGCCGGAGTCCCTAATTGGACCTTTATCGACGGCTAAAGAAATTAAGGAGTCAAGTTCCTCAATAACTTCTGCGCCGAAATTTATCACATCTGAGACACAGTTCTCTCCACTGACTTTAAATGTCACTTGTCAGACAATTGATAAGTCTCAAGGCCATCAAGATGCAGAGCCGAATGACGTCTTAATTCCCACAGAGGCTGCTCCTTATAAATCTAACAAAGAGGCATCTATGGATCGCTGCGAATATATTTCGTCAGCCATGATGTCCTCTAAATTAGTTTATGACTCAAGTAGTGCCTGCCAATTATTGGAATTCAAAGATATTGGAACTATCCCTACAAAATCCCAATTAAATGAATTGTGTACAATCAAAGTTCAAACAGAATGCTTATTAGCAGATTCACTATGTCAAACAGAAACAACAGAATCCAAGATCAAACCAATCACGATTAGAAGTGCGAAAGAGGATGAAAGGTCCGTTGAATCTCACAATATCATGGCAACTGATGTGGTTCAAGAACGTGAAGCTGAGCCGGTAAACTTCGCTTTCTTACAACCTCGTGAAATTAAGGAGAAAGGTATTTTAGTTGGTCGATCTCCTACTTTACCTGAATCATCACAAACCACAATCAAACAATTTTCTACTGCTGTATCTACGGGAATTTTAGTTGTTAAATCTGAAGTAATTATTCCGAATGAAAGAACTTGTAAGGTGAATATGAGTGAGCTCGATAAAGGTTTTTTGAGAAATTTGAAAAACAAGAGCATGATGACAGAAACGAAGGAAACAAATGTGAAAGTCTATGAATATTGCAGTTCATCTTTGTCGAATTCAAATGATGATGCACCTATTTCGACTTCATCTACTTTCGATATGAAGCAACAATCCTCGTCACAATTTGCAACAAAGGAGTCGCTTTCTACACCTTATAATCTTACATCGACAGCTACCATGACTGTCAAGCAGTTGAAGACGGATGATATGTCTACTTTCGGTGTTACTGAAGACTTTGAAAAATTATTGATTGAACCTCTAATAAGACGTCGTGTTGTAAATAAATCTATGGGAACTGTCGACAAGTTCGTGGAAGCAACTCATAAGACGAAAGAGAGTGGAACTAATGCTGTACCTGAATTGCCACTATCAACTGCTAAATCTCAAACTTTGATTGGTTCAATCGACGAGATACAAAGAAACGTCCATCCAGACATTAAAACAGCTATTGTTTCAGCTCCTAGTAATGCTACTCCATTGCCAGTTTCCGAGCAGGTTTCTATTGGCGTGCAATGCTCTAACTCTACAGTCACCGATGCACAATCAGACACTCGAAGCAAACCAATGACACTTGATTTTGAATGTCAGGCATCATTACCTATTTCCCCAGAATCTATGCAAGCAACTTCACAAGAAAGTGAGGATATGCTTCAGGCTACCGTGTCTGCAGAGGTTAGCTCAATTCCTATAGATTCACACAGTTCGAACCCAATGTCAAGTAACAAAATGGTTCCTACAGCAACCATGTCTTCAAAGATTATTTCAAATCAAAAGGAGAATGTAAGTGTAATTCCGCCCATTAAATCAACTATTAGTACCAATGAGGCGGGAATTTCTCAACAACTACCGAAACTTAGAAACAAGAGCTTGATGGTTTCCCTCGCGATTTCTGATGTTAATCATGGTGGCAACGAACACCAAACAAAACAAACAGAGAAACCACGGCAGTCGGAATTATCTGAGGGTTTGCAGGCCACTAATGCTACCATCAGGAAACTAGCACACTGCGGAACACAGTGTGAGCTTACAGAACATATACTCAACCAAGATTCGTTCCAATATTCAGATAGCATCAAAGAATTTTTGAGTGAGATTACTTCACCAACTAGCACTAATTGTGCATATTCCTTAGAATCGCTTCTCATGCCTAACCTTCCAAAAGACTTAAATAGCGCATCAACAGGTACTATGACTGCCGATAAAGTAAGGAATCAAGAGGAGGACAATAAAGACAAGAAGTACAAATTCGAAACAGCTCAACAAGACATGGGAATCGAGTTAATCCCAAAAATGGAGAACTTCGAGGAGGATCACAAACAGCAAATCAAAAACAAGAAGTTAATGGTTTCGTTAGAAAGAGAGGAAGTTAAGACAAAGGAAGTTCAGGTTAGTGCACGCACAGTTTGCACAGAAAGCCAAACAGCTGTGGAAGTTAAAGATGAGCGATCAGAAGTAAGCTCCTCAGATGAACTGGGACATGTATATGCGGACTTCGGCCCCACAGACTTTGTCAGTGATCAGTCATCGAAATCTCCCACTAGACAGATTGATTCCGCCACCCAGTGTTCCGATTCACCTTCTCAATCTTCGTATCGTATGTTGTCTGTAGAAACACAAAAGCAGGATCAATTCGAGGCGAAGGATTCGATTGAACAAGTTGTGTCTGAAAAATT
>UZAE01013512.1:0-21678 GCA_900617975.1 Rodentolepis nana | reverse complement strand
GGGGGGGCATATGTTTTCTGATTCTCTATGGTGCCTAATGATTCGAAAAGGTTTCGGCGTAAGGGAACTAATATTAGACCAGGGGAAACGTCTTTTATTTTCCAGATGGATCTACTGATCAACCTCCTTGTGCTTTATGGCCCTGCTGGAGTGTATTTCCCTCGAAGTAGTCAGGCAGAAGGGCAGTGATAGACAATTACCTCGAAGTCTATTACCATTAACCCGCATTTTCACTCTGAAATCCTAGGTTTTGGCCAATTACACCTGTCAGGGCCTAGTGATATGTGATCTGATTCTTCTGCGATGGTGTCTGTAATTTAGTTTAATCTTCTTAATCTATCACGTAATTACTTCCATTTACTCCAATTCATCAATTGTCGCCTTAGGTATTTATGTGAAATTACGCATAGGTCAATGACTTAGTATTGACGTAGGTAGGATGTCTCAACGCCCCCCCCCCACACACCCTCTCTAGTTACACGTGCTATTACCTACCTCTGTGAGAGTTTTGTTACTAATCAAGCAGCATATTTTTGCCTTCATTTTGTATAGTCTTTCCTAATTAGACTTTTAGTAAACAATATGCTGCAGATACAAGGAAATTTAAAACCAAAATATTGTCAATAAGGCGTTAAGTGGTGCAGAGTGAGAGGAAATGACCATCCTTTCACTCCCTTTTCTCACCACTGGTTTTAATACTGGCTAGTGAGTTTGCTTAGTTTTTTCCCGATGTTGTGTTTGCTAAAGGGAGATTTGAACTGAGGAAGTTTTTTAACAAATCGGTTTGTGTTTAACGTCCTTTTTGTCCAAGAGATCTTCTGAAAACTGAAAAAATTGTTTTCGTTTGGAGAGTGGTTTTCAAAGCACCTGCTCTATGTTTGTATCAGATGTCAGTTTTAATGAACAGAGTCCCACATTAGCCTTTTCTTCATTCCCGCTTATTGCACGATCTAGTTCTTCATAGTTTGGTGTCATAAACAATCCCACATCGGCTTTATGGTTGTGCCATTCTCATCTTCCGGGTTTTAATTATGAGCTGAGGTGAGTGGTTGTGCTACTAGCCTAGGTTTTAAGAGCTTATTTCTGTTGATTGAGGTTGAGGGTTTTCAACGATGTCGATGAAAGGGCTCCCTATTAGGCAGACTTCTTTTTGTCCATTAGTCATTCCAGTCGCACCTTAATTGATATGCTATTGGAAAAGCAAGAATAGGATATTCATGAGTGATTCATCACTCCATTAAGTTCATATCTTTTGCTGTCCTTTTTAAAGGCCAAACATAATGCCGTCTTGTACCGTACTTGATCACCTTGTGTGTCTATCTTTTTGTAGTGGTCTCCGGTTCGAGTTCCATCAGTGCGCATCCAGTGAATGAAATGGTATTGGCCAAGCCTGGATAATGTAGAAGGTGGCAGATTTCGAGTCCTACATAGGAATCTTCATGAAACCACTTTATACCCTAGATAAATTGGCTTAAGAATGATTAACGCACGTATTTGTCAAACCGTATTCGCATCGAGATTCGATAGGTTCCATTAAACGGTTTGTTCGTCCCGAGTTTACCACTTCTCGTAACATTATTTGTTGTAAATATATATGGAGCGCGAGTAATGCTAAAAATCGGCTTCAATTCAAATATTCTTGAGTACTATTCTGTAAAGCAAATGTCTTTGTTTCATTCTTCACTAAAATTGCAGCATCACTTTCAGCGTAAACTTCATTTCAATAATTGTCCTCGTTTAGTTGTTTATCGATCAAGTCTTCATGCTTTCATTCGTGTATTTTCTAATAGATGCTCTATTGGGGAAAAGGATTTTTCCTAACTGATTACCTTTTATTTCACGAGACAACTTTCATACTTACCTTGCTATTTATTCCATTTGAACAAGAGGGTCTATGTTGACCGATTTCAGCAAGGTGGGACAGAATAAATGGGGAGATTTCAGTCTTGAAGACAGAATTTTACATACTTTCAGTAGTGGTTTTGGCCTCGTTGTCCTGGAGATTTCATTCTTTGACTGCTGGAAAATTGTTTGGTTGGCATTTAGCTTTCAAAGCGAGTGGGTAGTGGTTGCTTAACTTCAAGAGAGGTGGTTTGCATGTATGTAATCTCACTCTCCACAATCCAGTTCAAAATTGCAAGTGTATTCGTTTTTTTTCTCTTATGCATTTCTACTTTTCCTTTATTTCAGAGTCCGTTCTTCTCTTCGGTTCGCAACACAATTGGCTTGGCTCCTTGATACTCATCTAATATCCTCCGCCAAATCTTCCCATTCTAAAATCAATTCAAGCGCCAGCACCAATGCTTTGCATTCTCTCAAACTTCCCTCGGTAAATTCCATTACGTCATCTACCTCATCCATGGCTACAACAGCTGTTGAAGTCGTTCAGGGAGCATCCGAACAAAAGTCTTCCATCCATGGTGGTTCCAGCAGTAGTTCTAATAGTCTAAATTGTCAGGGGGATGACGATGGTGACTATGAGAATATCAGTGGAACGGTGGTTTTGCATTCACTTTCTATTGGGCCTGATCACCTGACCAACCACAAACGGGCGGATTCTGATGTAATCTGTATGTGTGTATTTACTTAATTACCATCTTCACCTGTTGTTACCTATTTTTTATGATTTACTAGTCAATCGTGTTCCCTTTCTAAGAGGCTTATTTATTAGGAGATTAGACGAGAATTGTTTGGAGTATGAATTGATTTTTTGTGGGTAGGTTTGAGCACTTTAATCGTCTTTTGTTCGGTTTTCACTACCGCATTCCATTGCCATTGCCTTCTCAGAATGCGCCTTTTGCAAATGGTTAAATTCGTGTAAACCCCTCTAGCTTTGAAATCACTTTGAGTGTTTTTTTTGTTTAAACTTTATTTATTTCAAATGGCAGGCATTATGATAGGTATCATTGGCCCTTTAGTTGACTTCAGGCTTCACAGAAAGGAAGATAAACATCAAAGTGGCAAAACTTCGAGAGGGGGACAGAATAATGATTTACAGACGTAAGAGACAGACAGACACAAAGGTAAAAAAAGGTGAGGTGAGTACTGTGAAATTATTTGAATATGAAATGCAGTGGGGTCTTGGTAGTTTGAAGTCAGAGGTCAACTGCCGAATAATAGACTTTTTGCCGTATGAGTATACGTTGCCCAGGGTTCACCACGTGGAGGTAAGTCTATCGCACACCCCTTGTTTAAACTTCAATTTAAAGTAATAAACACAAACATACTTTACGTGTTCATTCATCCCTTAACTAATTTCTCAGTAGTTGGTGTGATATCCATTGAGGCAGGTAAATGTTTTTCCAGCAGATTGTTAAACTTCTGGGAACTCACTCTTGGCAATTGCAACCTTGACTTCCACACAGCAGATCATTTTAGTATTCAAGTATTGCTAAATATATTCCTTCTGTTGTAGTCGGGTTATTCTTTTTAAGTGCTTTCTTTTATGGCACGACGCCGTGTTCGGTTTTAATCATGGATTGCTTTTCACAAAAATAATTGGATTTGGATTAAGGGTGTATTTCTCTCTCTTGTTATGAGTAATAGTTAAATGATTTAGGTGTCGTTGATGTTCTTTTAAGACCTCAACGCGTGGGTGGAGTGCCAATTTTACATCTATTTAACCTCTCCTGTGATTTCATTGTAGAGTTTCGAGGTGCTTTTGTTTCGGCTTTCCTTGAGTCTTTTTCGTCTACTTTTGAGGGTGTTTGTACAAGGAGCCATGAAGAAGGGCCAAGTTGGTTGTTAATGGAAGAGAATTGAGCAAAATGAGGTCCTACTGTTTTGGCTTTTCATTTTCTCACAGCCCTTTCCTCTTAAATCTACCAAACTCCGACCTCACTTAGCCTCCGCCGCCCTAAGCGCCGCTTGTCAAACAGACAATTCTTTTTTCTTAAAATTCAAAATGATTAAAATTATATATTCCTTATGGGGAGGCTATGTGAAAATGTGAAACTGCTTGCCACAGTTTGAATAGACAAGTCCTACCTGTCGTCTAGGGGAAATTGGAATATGCCCTCCATAAATAAAGTCCAGAAAAAGGGGGAATGCTTGTCAGTTCAAGAGATCGTCTTAATTGGATTGTTCTAAGCACCTCGTCATTAGTGATGTAATTCAAACCCGCCTATTCTTCTATTGGCTATCAGATTAAAATTCAACTCCGGAGGTGGGGGGGGGGATTGAAATTTATGTACTGTAACTGATTCCTCCTATCATATTTGACTTATACTTGTGTGTGTGTGTGTGTGTGTGTGTGCTCTGAAGACTCAATTTCATGACCACCCACCTTCAAGTCTACTCTAAGGTCAAAGTCACTTCACGCAATCGTTCAGTCGTGACCTCACGTGTTTCTGGGATTTTGACTCTTTATGGTACTAAATATGCTACTTTTTAAATACAAATAGTAATATCAATTTCACTTCGTATCAGTATGAGCGTGCATTTCTAAAATGATCCATCGTTGGTAATAGGACGGCAATTCGATTTTTTGGGTCCGAAATTTTCTCGCGTTCTCTAGTTAAACCTCAAAGTGCCTCACTCATCTCCTCTGAAGTCTCCCTTCAATCTCCACGTGCCATAGCTGTGCGTAGTTTCGTAACATTGCATTTTATTGGTATATTACGAATCTTTTTGTAATCGGACTTCGTGCGCGCAGAAACACCGTTGGTCTTCTGAGTGAATCACGTGTCCTCACAGTTCATCTCCTGACCCTAATTCCAGTGATATGATTTGAGTTGTATTGTGTTTGTCTACCTTGTATCTAAACCCCATAATTTAATATTTGTAGTCTCAGGCACCATCGGAATGTAATTTTCAGTGTTTGTTAAATTCAAAACATACAGGCCACTTTCTTGCTTCACGTGGTATTGTAGTTTCTCATTTACGTCCCGCATTACTATTAAACCATACCTTTTTTATAGGGCGTCCAGGCACTGAGGCACAATCTCGTGTTAGTAAACAACTAGTATCTGATTCGCAGACTTATAAGTCATACCTTGAAGACAGTGGCAGCCAAGGTGATGATGGTCTCGACGCTGGTGGTGGCGGCAGTTGCCGGAATGACGCCTGCGATGTAATTTAAAATTTGTTTTAAATTACTACTCATTTGAATTTCAGTAGGCTATATTTAGTATTTTTAGGCCGCAAATTCAGTTAGAAGCGAATCTTGGGCAAAGATGCATTCAGGATTTTGCGCACCAACCTTAGCTACCCGTTCGGACACTCATTTGCATGTAAGACCACCACACCTTCCTCGAACAGATAATTTCTCAGTGACCAGTTTCTCCACCGACCTTCTGTATCTTCCACCAAGTCAAACTCAACAGCTGGATCGCTTACAAAATACTCTTTCTGATTTTCTCGACTGTGCTGCTGCTTCCTCCTCTACAAACTCCGTTGAACTTCACTCTAAAACATCTTTGCGACCGGACAAGTTTGCTTGGTTGTGTAGGAATCAGTGGGACTTTGTGAATGCTCTCCTTTGTATTAGCCGCAAGCTAACAGCCTTTCCGTCAAAGGAACAACGAAGTATGCCCTCCACTGTAATTTTATGATTATTTTTATTAATGCCAAAAACAAGGCCAAAAGTTTATTGGGTGAAATTTGAAAGCACTTGTTAATTAGAACTGACCTTTGTGGTTTTCTGCTCTACTTTAACTTTCCACGGTTGATCCTGATTTTTAAAAGTTTTCTATTTTTCTACTAAAGATTTGGGAATTTAGAAGGAGGTCATAATGGAGATCAGAAAAGCGTATGGTTAAAATTATTTCCCATTGGTTTCTTGATAGGGTTATGTGTGCTTGTTTTTAGGCGAACAAATATGAACAAAACGTGTCTCAGTAGTTGTGTTAATTTTCTCGAACAGATGAGTTTTGTGTATTGCGTCTCAAGGTTCCTCAAAACCTTCTCTTTATTTATGAGATGCCTCTTAAATCTATTTGAAACGGATTCCAAAAACAGCTCTTTCCTGTACATCTACGTTTGAGTAGATTAGAGCTCCCATGGGTTAGGTATAGGATGTTTAGTCATTTTATATGGAAGGGTTTTTTCATGAGCTTAACTTCGACCTTCCACCAAAAGTTTGTTGCTTGCTATGGTGGGTACAATTTAATTTTGATAGTGGAATTTCTTCCTAATACACTGTAAGCTGAAATTTCGACCTAAATAATATGTTAATTTCACTCTCATATTGGGCTTTTTTCGGCTCTCTGATCATTTCTACAAACATCTGCTTAATTCATTTTATTAGTAGCTAACAATGAGTCTAAATCTCTTCTTTCCAGCTGGCCATTTGCAGGCGGAGCTTTACAAGCTTAACATGGGCCTACCAGCAAGGGTTTGGTTGCCCGTAGAAAAAACAGAACACGTGGTACTCCGAATTCCGCCCTCAGCGGCTGTATGCCTTAATTCCGCAGAAAAGGCGCCCTACCTGATCTATGTGGAGATTTTGGAGTGCAATGATGTCATGACTGTCCGTCTTCCCCAGCGAACTGGCACCACCTCCGGACTCACACCCTCAAACATTCCAAATCACCGTTTTCATGACAACCATATCTTTAATTTCAGTCCCCAACTCACTCCCTCCTCTTCTAAAATGGTAAATTCTGCTTGTTTTATTAAAATTTGAGAACTAGATGATGTCAAATTTGAACGATATAGTAATAGAAAGGAAGCCGAAACAGTGATGATCTATTTCGATTTTGTTAATACTGTACTCAATTCATATTCGTCTAATCCTTAGAGTACTGCGTATTTAATATAATGCCGTTACCGAATTTATACCACAGCTGTGGTATCTCAAAATCGAGAGTTATAGGGGGTGAAGGTGGGTGGGTGGGTGGCTTAAATGTTTGTTTTCTCGTCTCTTTGTGAAAATTGGTTACTTTCATTTAGAAGACTTTTTGGCCGCCAGTTTCGTTTTCAGTCATGTGCTTTGGGGGGGGGGCCTATTTGTCATATTCGAATCCCTTCCACAGTACTCATCTTACCTTTTTTACATCTGTGAATCACTCTTCTGTCCCCCGCCATCTCAACTTTTTGTCACTTTGATGTTCCTTCTCTCTGTGAAACCCCGAAGTCAGCTTCAGGTCTAATGATAACTATCAAAGCGCATGCCATTTGGTATAAATGTTCTCTAATGTGCCCAATTTTGACCCTGCACGTTCGCTTGTAATAAAGATCTCTTATTGCCCACAAAGGCACAGAGGACTCCAGGTTATGGAACAAAATCCAGTATTTGGACATTATTCGATGCTGCCAAGTTCTCATAAAATTTAATGAATCACTTGCTTCTAAATCAGACCCCTTTACGCTTTTTTCATCCTAAAGCCTTGTTTTTTAAGAGGTGTTTTTTTTTCATTTTAAATGACAAAATGTTCACTTATTTGACGTATTCATCTTACAGTTTCTCCTCTTCTCATTCCATAGTTCGTCATAAAAGATGCAAGGAGTAAAAACGAACTATTAATGAACTCGGTCATATTACTTATTTCTTTGAAGTAGCCACCTATCTATAAAGCGCTCTATTCTTTTCCCATAGTATTTGAGCAGTGCTGGCACCATAACAGCATCTGACAAAATTAGCCTCTTCTCCATGGATTCCAGTGAAAGTCAAGGGACAGCAGACTCCTCGGTTGTAACCTTTGCCGCTGGTCCAAACCCCTCAATTATTCCACATAGTGCCGTTGTAGAACCCTCGAAATCTGTGCAACAGCTCAAGCAACCTACCGTATGTTATGTAAATGCAAAAGAAATTCGTCGACGACTCGAGCTGAATCTGGCGTGTCAGCCACAAAGATCATTTAAGGTAAACTTTTTTGAGTAATATACCATATACCTGTTGGTTAGGTCTCTTTTTTTAGCATATGCAATTCTCGTTTATTTACTTTACAACTCTGTAAAGGGTAATAGGAAATCCTTGGTACAGTGGTCAGTGTGTTCGCCTGTCAAGTCACGGAAGCCACACATTCTAGGTTTGTCGGTGCACACCGTATGACTTGGATGGTCAACTTCGCTGAACGTGGCTTCAAATTACTCTTTCTCTCTCTCTCTCTATTTAAGTCAGGTGTTGTAAACATTTTCTATATTGGAATTGGGAGGTTCTTGTCTGAGAAACATCGCCCTAACCACTTAGCACTGCAGCCATTCATAAAGTTGTGAACTAGAATGTTCTGTGTGTATTTGTGACGTATGCTTAGCCACCACAAAATGTTTCAATATTGGCTGAACTTCTCAGTTACATTTATCTCAATTAATCTTGGTTATATAGCCTAATTAGCATCAACAATCGAATAAAATTAATAATTTTGAGTTGAAGCAACTCTCACCACTTGTGGGCATTTATTTTCTTTTAATCCTTCAAATTGGGTAGTCGATGCAATAGATCTAAGAAGCTCCTAGTGCTATTTTGAGTATCTTGTAATTCATACAAGTAGATTGTTGAACGCTTGCTAACAATTTTACAAATTTCGCTCCCACTGAACTCATTATTTTCTTTAGCTTGATCCGGAGGATCCAAGTGCAGTAGTGCTAAAAGAACCCTGGGAGTTGAAAGCGCATCGAATTAAGGAGTCTTCACCATGGGGACATCTTCCAGGTTGGCGACTGGCTGCAGCAATTATCAAAGTGGGCGACGATTTGAGACAGGAACAATTGGCTTATCAACTTCTCACTAGCCTTCAGGTAAAACTTATTTAAAGCGCTTCAGTCGGCCTTTTGTCTTGTTGTGGAGAAGAGGTTAGAAGTTAGCAAGACAGTGGCATTGCTAAGCTTCTTGATTCTTTTTTTTCTACAATATGGATTTATATTGAAGTACCTTTGGTTTAAACTTGTTATCTTTGGTGTCTAGCGAATCTGGAGCGAAAATCGAGTTGACCTGTGGTTGCGTCCGCTGAATATTGCCATCACCTCACCGGACAGTGGATTGATTGAACTTGTCCAAGACACCTTTTCATTGCATCAGATTCGGCGACACTTTCGGGTTTCTCTTCTTGATTACTTTATTCGTGAGCATGGACCCAAAAATTCCGAGGGATTTTTGAGTGCTCAAAAAAACTTTGTCCACAGCTGTGCGGCCTATTGTCTGGTTGGGTACCTTTTCCAAGTGAAGGACAGGTGAGTAAAGATTTGTTGTTGTATTGTTGCTAATGAGAATATTCTTACTGGATCACTCTTCTCTAATCCCTTATCACCTATTAAATTTTTTGGAAAAAGTGTGAGATGGCTTAGTAATCTAAGCCAGAAACACCAGAACCTAAGTCATCAAACTTTAAGTAATTAGAGTAGCATTTCAGATGCTGCATGTGAAAGACCCAGAACACCCCTTAAAACGCACTTCTTCGTTGCATCCCATCTTAGTATGTTTTATGAATTAGAAATTTTTTGGTATGTAAACGAGATACGCTTGACAGCCGGTAACTTTAATTATGTTAAACTCACCGTGTCGCATGAAATAGGGGGGGGGGGGGGGGGGGGGGGGGGGGGGANGGGGAGGGTTTATCAAGCCGGCAGCCACTCAGAGCCTGTGTACCACAATTGATGGGAAGCATTATTTATTTATATCAAATGGCAGGCGTTTTGATAGTTATCACCAGCCCTTTAGCTGACTTCAGGCTTCACAGAGGGAAGGTTCATCAAAATAGCAGAAAGTCGAAGGGTGGGGAACAGAAGAGCGATAAGCAGATGCAAAAGAGATAGACGGACACAAAGGTAGAGAGTAGGGTAAGGTGAGTACTGTGAAAGTGGTGGAATATGACATATGGACATACGTTGCCTAGGGTGCACCACGTGGAGGTAAGTCTCTCGTACATCCCTTGATGGAAAGCATAGAAGTTGCTATTATGCCTTTTTAAGAAAAGACGCTAATTGCTCATATCGAACTTCTTTAATAGATTCTTATGTCTCCAGGTTTGTTATCGCTGTCTTAATAGTTATTCTACCAAATTAAGGCGTATCCAATGTTTCGATTGGTTCATTACACAACTGCGATCAATGATCGTTTTGGTTTTGGTGACAAGTGAGAAATGTTGTAATAAACGACATTAGACCAATAATTAGCTATATATCGCACTTGGAACTTCTGATACTATCATTAACTTCGATTAACCAGCAGCAGCAGAACAACTTAACTTCTCTGACTTCTATCGCTCTTGATTTCATTGCACACAGGCACAACGGCAACATCCTAATTGATAAAGAAGGCCATGTAATCCACATTGACTACGGATTTATGCTCTCAGCGTCACCCGGAAGAAACTTGGGTTTCGAGATGAGTCCATTCAAGTTGACCTCTGAGCAAGTTGAATTGATGGGCGGTGTCGATAGTGAAATGTTCACTTACTACAAGACTCTCATTCTTCGTGGTCTTCTGGTGGCTCGGAAGCATATGGAAGAGGTGAGTCAATTTTATGGACTTTAATGCATCCTTTCGACGAATAATCCATTAAGATTAGTCATTGACGTCAATTGATCCGGCCTAGTTTCGTTTTCTTTAGTACGAACCACTGATCTCTGGTTTATGTCACCTGCGCATTCTTGTTTACTTCCGCTTATTTACTTTTAGTGTGGAAATTTGTTTTCCGTAGATTTCCCATTTACAATCTCATCATACAATCTCCTTGTCCCTTTATCTGAAGTAGTCCGTGAAATAATTTGCTTGAGTAGCAATTCACGTTCTATTCTTTCGATTGCAGCTAATTCTAATTGTCGATATCACTCAAGCCGGTTACCCGGATCTCCCCTGTTTCTATCCTGGTGGGGGAAAGCGCGCGATTGAGGCTCTTCGGCAGAGATTTATGCTCACTTCTACGGAGGATACGGTCATTCGATTCGTTGACTGTATGATTCGCCAGTCGCTTAACTCCTTAACTACCCGGTTGTATGACAATTATCAATATTTCGCCAATGGAATTCAGTGAAAAGCTTCCCTAATCGATAATCTTCCACTCCACCAAGTAATTCATTAAATATTCCTGTACAGAAATACCTCCCCCTCCCCCACCCCTAATTCCTTTTAATTTGTTATTCTTGATGATGACGTTGTTGGTATACTCGAGGTGGTAAATTGTACTCTGTGTGACGTTATTTCTTACTGTCAAGTTTCTGTTTTTTCTTCTCTGTTTCTATCCTCTCCTTTTGTTTTTTTCTGTGAAAATGACAAATGCATCCGAAATTTCATGACTTGGCGATGTAATAAATGAGTCGTATTTTGAGACAAAAAGGGCACTTCTATTTGACCTCATCGAAACCTTAGAGGGCTTTGTTCTGGTCTCACCTCAGAAATGTCACGTTGTGAAAGCGAGTAGACGTGTTCTGATGTATAAAATTAACCGATAAAAGAGAAAACAGTTAACAATTCTAAAGAAGGAAGACTCGTACTGAGAACGGAAATCATTCTGACTTCCACTTTCGAGGCGTTGGATATCGCTGCCAGTAACCCGAGATAGCAAAAGTTTCCCCCACTAAAGGACAAATTAGTAATGGTAAAAGCGCAACTCAAATTACTAATAGCATCGCGACTGGGCGTATTAATGTGATACGAAGGAAGACGGGATAAAATAGCAGGAAAGCACTCAAGGATTTCTACAAAACTGATAAGGGCCAATGCCCATGAAAAAAGATCTGAAGCCAACCCCATCCATTCAGTCAGCAGCTGTCTATCGAAAAATTCCTCGTCTAGGCAAGGGAAGATGCTATCAGATACCTAATATGGTCACTTCCTAGTTGCAGATAATACCAGGATGACGATACGCCAATCCAGCTGGTGTCCATAACCCACTTAAGCCGCTGCCAATCAGAATTCAGAGCCAACTCAATTTACCCACAATCCTACACATCCTACCACTTAGCCCACTTTGTACACAGGCAGCAATTTCGTTGTAACTTGCATCCACTTTATAATTGATGTCATTGGTCACTTCCCTGAAACTACAAGAAACAATTTCCTTAACCCCCTCATACCAAGCATTACGAACTGCAAATAACGCAAAATAAGGAAACACCGAACACGTAGCAAAAGTCTTGTATTCAAAAAAACATTCAAAATGAAAAAAAAATTGTTTTGACTGATTATGGTTGAGATAGTCTTCAAAACTCGACGTGCTCAGGCTTCCCGATTAGCTGCAATGAATAAATGGATGCCGACAATCTGCCGCAATTAATAAAAACACAATGCATACTATCACACGGAGGATCTCGAAGGCACTTAGTAAGCTAAAACTATATACGCAATGACGTAAAGCAGGTTTACAAACAAGGGTACAAAGAATAATGTACCTCTGTCGAAATCGAAGAGACCCCACAACTCAACATAAGAAGAGTGCCGAGGTTAAAGTGTGCTTGATGGAAATTGGCGCCTAATTCAACTCACCTGGCCCACAAGCATTGAAATTATAAAGTAAATGTTGGGATCTAGGAGGCCGCTTGCATCAAGATACGCAAGCAGTACTATGAGATACCGGTCATTTCGCTTGTTTGCTAGAACTAGATGTCAGACGATACCCAGCCGGTTTACAAGCACCGAAATTTTAAGTAAGGAAAATGAATGTTGGGATCTAGGAGGCCGCTTGCACCAAAATATGCAAGCAGTACTATGAGATACCGGTCATTTCGCTTGTTTGCTAGAACTAGATGTCAGACAACACCCAGCCGGTTTACAAGCAAAGATAGTTATAAAAGATACATGAAAACAAAATGCAAATCTCAACTGAAAAATACAAAACCAAACAACCGCAAATGAACCGCATCACGTGCGTCAAATGCGTGGCAATAGAAAACGCAGTTCGGTGAAATAAACAAATTATATGTATTTTAATTTATTCACGAAAATCTCAAATCTTATAAATAAATTATAAATGGAGTTTATAAAAACTTAAAAGTATAATAATATTATAATTTTAGCAATTTTATTTTCTATTTAATGCGAATCTAATACATTCTATTAATTTTAATTGAAAACTATATTTGTGGAGATTCCTATTTAACTTTTCAGCATTTATTTGCATAGTTAAATGATATTAATCTTTATTATTTTGTGTTTAAAGCATTGTTTTGACACGTTATAATATTGTTCCTTTAATGGAATGTATTTCGTTACCACGGTGTAATAGGTACATATAAATTGGCTTTGAATAATATATTGAACAAAAGAGCTATTTCAATTATTTTAAGATTAAGAGTTTTATGATTTCATAGATGTTCAGATAATCAATTTAATGAGTAAGCCAAAAGTGACGTGGCCATTAAAGTTAGATCTCAAAATTCAACCTATCAATCATTCAAGTCTTAAAGTTTAATCCAATGCATTGAAGTAGAACATTTATCGCTCAACTGAAGGGTATTAATTCCGTGTGTCAGATGGAAATGAACATTATGAAAAAAACGCTATATCTTCAGTGATATACCAAACCGTGCTAACTTAATTTAACTTCGATTAAATTAGCAGTATAGGATCATTTCACTTAACAAAAGTATAATAGAATTTTCAGCTTGATCATTTTTTAAAGCGAATTCACAATTTGTAAGTACTTCGAAAGAGATAGTACGTGCCTTAGCGAAATTTGCATTGATGCTTTTTTGAAGTATTGTGCTTTGCATCTTCGCCATGTTTCAATTCCTCATAATTTATCAAGCACACAAGCTTTTAATTTGAGCTATCTTTATGGAAGTGAAAGTTTAAAATGTAATGGCTGAATTTAGCGAATATCAAGAGCCTTCATGACCGAGTTGTTGAAAATGCATTGAATATTGCTCTCCCACTTACATTTCACCCTTGTGTCCTAGTGGCCAATTTTCAAGTAGATATGATGCCAAAGTGTCATATTGTACAAGTAGTATAGCATAGAATTAATAAGAATAAAGGCCTGTATGCGGTTAAGAAAGAAAAAGCGCACCAGGAATCATTATAGTGTGGAAAGGTGAGAAAAAGTGACCATTTTAACATAAAGGTCCCATCCACTTTCGGTATAATGGCATCATGTGGTTCAACCAAGTTAACTACTGGTCCCTGCGCTCATGTTGATCTGCATGTTGACAGGGTTGCTAATTTGATTTACGCAATTTTTGTCTTATGAGAAGATCACAGTTTAAAAGATGAACTAATATTTTGAAGGCTCTAGAGCCAACTTGAAGTACAACTGATATTGAGGTGATATTAACATCAAATGTGATTTTCTGGCGCATGTACGCTAATACCCTCACTAGTAATTATATTGAAATGAAAAGGATACCAGACCCAGAGAAGTGAATAGCGCAATTAGTGTAGAAACTAGCATAATGGTCTGGAATGAAGTAGCAGAACTTTCTGAATGTATGTATAAGTTCACATGGGGTTGTATATATATTCTTGGGATTGGGCATGATGGCAATAAGGCACCTGCTTCCATAAATTAATCAATAGTGAAAAGGAGAAGAAATCACAAACGGGAATATTCGTATGCTGAAATGGATTAACGAGCTAACGGTTATAGGATACGTAGCACTGAGGTTAATGGGCTGTCATATTCACCTGATGAGACATGGCATGCAATAATAGGTAAAAAATTGGAATAACGTCTGAGTGAGCAGTACTTGACCTTAACTATTACAGCTTTGGAGTTTATTTATTTATATTAGAAGGCTAGCTTTTGGTGCTTTTCATCAGTCCTTTAGTTGACTTCAGGCTTCACAGAGGGGAGGAACACCAAAGCACGAAAAGTTGAGAGGGGGGACAGAAGAATGATTCGCAGATGTAAAATAGACAGACAGACAGACAGACAGACAGACAGACACAAAGGTAGAGCATAGGTAAGGTGAGCACTGTGAAAGTTTTCGAATATGACATACAGTAGGGTCGTGGTAGTTTGAAGTCAACTGTCGGTTAATAAACTTTTTTGCCCAGGCTGCACCACCTAAAGGTAAAGTCTATCGCGTACCCCGCAACTTTGAGGCAAGTAATGGCAAATGATTATTTTAAATGACCGTTGTTAAAGCTAACTTGTTCACAGAAAACTTAAATTAATTTAATTGCCAAGGTAGATAACTGACTAAAACGAATAAACACATCTTTCATTCGATTGCAATTTTAGAGTGATTAATTACTCACATTAGGCCGAAGTCTTGAGTGGGGTGAATTTGATTTGGTTATTTGTAATAGGGTCTAAGTAAAAACAATTAATCTTACTTCACTTTACATTTAGTTTAAGTGGAATAGACCATCTCCACTTCTTAAGTTTGGCTTCTCATCAAATTATCATGATATTCCCAGCAAAACATGGCCACTGGGAAACGCCTTCTTAGATATTCTTGGGAGATAGAAATTATGGGATTTGGAGTTCATTAATTGGGTTATAATAGTCCAATGCATAACACTGCGAAGGAACATTATCAGCGAATCTTAATTGAAGTTAAGTATTGCATCGGCAATTTTATAGAGTACAGTAGGGGGTGTGGGATAGACTTACCTCCTCGTGGTGCACCCTGGGCAATGCTTAATCATACGGCAAAAATGTCTATTAACCGACAATTGACTTCTCACTTCAAACAACCATCACGCGCACTGTATGTCATTTTCGACCCCTAACACAGTACTCATCTTACCCTTTCTGAGCCTTTGTGTCTGTCTACATCTTTCACATCTGTGAATCACTCTTCTATTCCCCCTCCCGAAACCTTCTCACCTTGATGTTCCTTCCCAGGGCAAGTGATAATTATCAAAACGCCTGCCATTTGTTATAAATATAAAGTACAGTAAAGAGCAATGACTTATTAATAGCAAGATTGCACGCAAGAAACAAAAAAAAGGACTTTTCCAAATTTAAAATTTCAAACGAATTTAGCCCAATTTATTAGTGATCTGGCTACGATACAACAAACAGTCAGGTATTTCCTTCAAAGGGAAACAACCCCATCATATAAGGAGCGAAATTTCCTGAATATGGAGTATTTCGATGGAGGGAAGTGGGAGACAGGGATTCAGGAGAAACTTTCCTCACCAAAAAAAAATATTTTAAATCATCGGATCAAATGCATTTTCAAGTTGAAGTTGTGCGATTGGGGTGTCATCCATTTTTCTTTCCACATTTTTCTTGCTACACCCTTCTATTGGGGAAAGGAGTCTGTGAGTCACCTTTGCGGTTACCGATCCTCAAATCCCTCTTAATCTCAATCTCATTTATAAATAACCGATGTCACCGAAATTCCAAGTACTCGAAATGACTCTTTAATGCAAACTTTTCAGTTGTGACTGATGTTCAATAACGTGAGGAATAGATTTCTTCGGGGAAATTGCCTCGCTATTTTTGCCGCCTTTCACCTCCCGAACACCTGTTTACCATCCATCTGAAATAGCTTTAATCAGTTATTTGTGCAGGTATGTGCAGATGTATAGATTTTGAGGCACCAACTTTAGCTAAAACAGGTTTCAAATGAACTTTGGCAAAAGATGTCGTCTTTGCTATGGGGACCTGCTACTTAGGTATCAATCCAAAATGCCCAAGAACCCATTCGAATCCTGATGATCTTAATAACCGACTTTCAAGTCTTCACGAGCTGCCTGGTTGTCTCGTAGAGTTAACTGAAATTCTATTTTTAAAGAGTATCGGCTAACTCTCTCTCTCTCTCTCTCTCCTCATTAGCAATATTTCGATAAATTGTCTGACGTGACCTTTTGGGATAATGAGAAATTATCATAAGCAAGTGAGTATGACCAAATGCAGAATCCCTAATAGGTTTACGAAAAATAGGAACGGAGTTGAAGACATTCCTTACGACAACAACAGGTGTTTGATTAACGTCATCCAGTGTGGAAATACGATTTTTCACAGACCTTTCGTGCAAAAACATTCCCCACCGAGTCCAAAAGAATGGCATTTAAATAATTAGTAGCATCTAAGTGAACTCCTTTACATTTGTAACTACTAATTACTTCTGCATCTATCCAAAACCGAATTACTGAATATATGATTTGGTAACTATATTAAGACAGCTTAATTCTATAGAGGAACTTTAAAAGATTTCAATCGCTTTGAGCTAATTGGGGTCCTTTCTGAGTATAGGTTAGTTCCCTGGGTACTTCCTAATTATTAAACGTCAATTTTCTAAATGACAATATGAAATTTAAATACCTCAGTGTGGTGCTTAGGAAGAGTGCTTGGATTAATAGCAAGGCTATTTTGTTTTATAACTAATCAAGTTTAACCCTTGGTGCGCGATAGACTTACCTCCATGTGGTGCACCCTGGGCAATGTATACTCGTACGGCAAAAAAGTCTTTTAACTGGCAGTTGACTTCTCACTTCAAACTACCATGGCCCCACTGTATGTCATATTCCACCACTTCCACAGTACTCATCTAACCTTTTCTCCGTCTTTGAGTCTGTCTGTCTCTTAAATCTGTGAATCGTTATTTTGTTTCCCCTCTCGACTTTTTGTCCCTTTGATGTTCCTTCCCTCTGTGAAGCCCGAAGTCAACTAAAGGGCTAGTGATTAACTATCAAAACGCCTGCCATTTGATATAAATAAATATTAGGTAAGATAGCTAAATGCAAAGATATCGGTGCCGAAATAAACCCGGGACTTTTGAGACCAGTTAAAATAATTGCCTCCACCTCATATTTATTTAACAGGGAGGGGGGGGGGGAAGGTTGGGGGAGAGGGCGGGATAATTATTCGCAGAATATGATTTGTGTACGCTTCCTTTAATGCAAAAATTCGTGCTGGATTCCAGTTTGTGCGAATAGGGAACAAGGAAAAAGTAAAATTTAGGCTTTCCGTTATTGCATACTTCCAAAAGGCTATTCACATATTCCAAGTTCATTTAAGTGCATTACAAGGCGAGTTTATGAGTTTAGTCAATAACTCCCATCATGAACTCAGACTAGCCGATTTGAGGTAGTAACGGAGTAAGAGACAAGGGTCTTCAAATTGAAGGAGCCTGGATCCAAAGCTAGTTTAGAGTCAACAATAGCTCCTCGCAGTTCCCGAATCAGGAATGCCAAGAGTTGGTGTGGGGCCCAACGCGTATAGAATAATCACGATAAGCATTCTATGAGGTCTGTGTGAAAAGGCCTGAGCATTGTGGACTGTGAGGGTGTGGGCAAGACTACCATAAAGCGTATGCAGAACTAGCCAATAACAATTGTGCGCATGAGTACATAAATGCAGGTGTATTTTTTAATAAAACAAGGCACTTGGAGAATTTGACGCTCACCAGTGCTTCAAAACTGCTGGAACAAATCACATGCTTTACACTGCTAATACAAATAAGCACTAATCGATTGTCCTTTTCAAATAGCCGACTCAAATTTAAGGATTAAAATAACGTATTACCGTCAATGTTCTGTCATCCATTGTCAAGCTCCGGTTTCTCCACATGTAGATGAAGTGTAATCAAGTTAGTTTGGAAATTCCATTAATACTCATACTTCAACTATTGTTGGCAGATATGTGAAGTGTTGCTCACTAAATTAGTGATAGCCTCCTGTATCTAATCCTGGTCGGCACACTTAGTACAAACTGATTGACAAATTTTGACCTTTGAAGTGAGGAGCAAATAAAGAGATGAAACTGGGAGCAAGCGCCGGGACATCACGATGAGGTGGGATGTCTTTGTCTTCCCGTTTTATAATTTGATTCCTATATTCACTGATGTTGAAAGCTAATTTGTTCGAATGATTTAATTTCTTGCTTAGCTATGCCACCCTAAAGTATTTGTATCCATTACGGTATACATTATTTCGTTTACCTTGTTATAAGCCTTTGACCCAGAAATATTCCCTCCCTTGATTAATTGCCAGTTAAAACGATAAGAACCACAACCTTCCCCCCCCCCTCATTGGTATAAAGGGTGTTCAAGATATGTTTTGTGAATTAACATTGGGTTGATTTCGCCAGATGTGCTAAAGGTGGTCACGCACACTACACCTCCATTACAAAGTTAAAGTTTTATTCACCCATGCACGTGATGTCAAGGCGATTCGATGATTGAAATCTAACTGGACGATGAAAGGAGATAGAACTTTATCATGTTGCTTCGCACCTACAATCAAAATAGAGAGGTTATGGCCGATGAAAGTTGTGAAGGGAATCCTGTATGAAGTGGTGAATTGTCATGGATTCCTCGAGGCTCCAACTATTTCCCCCTAAATAGAGCGCCCGGCTTCGCAATTTTCGGATGAAAATTATTTTTTCCCAGTTAGAAAGCACAAACACGCTGAATAACAGTTGATTTGACTTCCATGTACTCCTAGAGTCAAGCAGACCGAAATTCTCCAAATTCCCATGGTTGTTGGACGCTGGGGGGAGGGTGATTTGATGTGATGCCTCCATCAACAATTTTTGAAAGATCAGCTCTGGCTGAATTTCTATGCCACATGTGATTAGTGAACAGTGCAGTAGTGGGGCCCTGGTTAACAATATGTGTGTGATGGCAGAATAAGTCAAAAATGGTTGCCAACCCGTTTTTACGAATCCTGCATATCTTAAGCTGATAGGCCATTATGTATGTATTGTACGTTGTCATGATTGATACAACTTGCCTTCTAGTACTGGTTATTGGACAGAATGAAAGCAGTTCTTAAGACACTTCTCAAGGAAGGTGCTAAATCAGCTGCTCCAATTTCCGGGGACGAAGTTGGACTGAGGCTGTAGCCGACGTAAATAGAGATTATCAGGAGGAAAACTCTTCTACACTAGTATAATTTCCTTGTCTATTGAATTACCAATGAAAGCCTTAAATTTTTAAGTTTCCAACCAATTTTTCGTTTTTCTGATGAGACTGTCGAATTTATACCAAAAACACCCTGTATATTGAGTGGATAGATCTAAGAGAGGAATCGTTGCAGTATTTGTTCTCTTGGAGTCCTGATAGAAAGGACCTTGATCCCTCTTATCAATCACTGAAGAGCATAGGCAGAAAAATGGGCTCACTTAAAGCTATTTATTTATTTTAACAAATTGAAGGTTTTTTTGACAGTTATCAGTAGCCCTTTAGTTGACTTCAGGCTTCACAGAGGGGAAGGAACGTCACATTGAAAAAAGTCGAGAGGGGGGAAACAGAGGCGTGGTTCAAAGGTGTAAAAGAGACAGACAGACAGGCAGAGAAAAAAGTGAGGTGAATACTGTGGAAGTGGTCGAATCCGACATACAGTGGGATGATGGTTGTTTGAAGTCAGAAGTCAACTGCCGGTTAATTGACTATTTTGCCGTATGAGTATACATTGCCCAGGGTGCACCACGGGGAGGTAAATCTATCGCACACCCCTCACTTAATGCTATAAATAACTATTTAAAGAGGTGATCGATCCAAGTTTGCACCTATATAAATCAATTACCTTTTGCAATTTGACATTTTCAGTGCCATTGTTTCGAGGATTATCTTAATGTCTCTAAGGAGTTGTTCGGTTTACCGATCCGATGGCGAAATAAACTTTGATATCAGGGCAGAAATTTACATTTCGACGTGAGAAAAATATTTCATCAAATATTCCCCCCCCCCTTCACCTTAAAATACGAGGCATTATTTTATCTTTGATTCGCTTGTACATTTCAAGGTCACGATAAAAGTTTGCATTGTGCCTAATTGATGTGCTTAAACGCCATCTCGACTCGAACCTGGAAACTGGAAGATGGGACTCGTGGACGGTAAAATATAGGCCGTCTGCTAAATTTAAGTTATCTCTATGACTGTTTGAATCTTGAAGAACTATTTAATCTAATTTTCAAATCCTCAGGGGTTGTATCAACGTCATATTGGAGGGTATGGGGCTCTCCTCTTACCCTACCCTTATAGGATATTTGGGAACTGGTTATTCCAGATTACTGTACTCATCGCAGTCCCACGTAAAAGAGATGCTTTCAAAACCAGCATTTAAATCAATAAAGATGAGTTGCATTCCGCATTTGAAATTAATTGCTTCCAGCATTGTGCTATTCTTACAATAATTATCACCTGTTTAACAGTGATTCCAGTAAGATATCAAGAGTTTATATGGTCATTATGTGTCTTCTCATGCAATATTGGTACTAAAACACATTCTCATCTTAACAAGGAACAAGAATAATAATCTATAATTAGTGGGATGCGTTTTAACTCCTCATGTTCGGCTTACTTCAGTATCCACCCACGATTGTGGTAGTGAGTGTCAACAATTGTTAAAGAACTTTGTAATCTTTCATTCAGTAATGAACCACTCCAGGTTTAATAATCCCGGTTAGCTCGGATAGAGTTCTATGAGCAAATGACCAAATTACGTCATCTGGGAGTTAAGTTCGAGCTTCTAGGTAATTGTAAACTATTCACGCATATTTCAGGGGGCAAAGTACACTTTTCGAATGATTCTGCTTAATGCTAAACAAGAGAGCTGAGATCGGCAGCTAAATTGTTCCGTTTTGAAGGTTACCAGACATTTGCTGTTTGCTTGCAATATCCGTCACAGCCATTATAGACGTTTCAATACATTTTATACTTCCATCTCCATGTTGACGCAACAGCTTCTTGTGTGAGAACTTTTGTATCGACTTTCGTGTTTGCTCTTAAATCGAGTAATGCCACTGTTCCACTGACAAAATGGTTGTCTATAGCAGAACCTCGACCTTTTCTTGGAGGCAAACCAAGAATGCTACCATTTGGTCACTTATTTAAAGAGACGTTCGCCAACATATTATTGACGTAGTGGGGTGTGCGATAGACTTACCTCCACGTGGTGCA
>UZAE01013510.1:0-21692 GCA_900617975.1 Rodentolepis nana | reverse complement strand
TGTAGAAATGAGAAATGTGGATTGCACATATATTGTTCACCCAAATATAAACTTTAGAAGTGAAAAACGCTAACAATAAAAAATCTCAAAGTGTATTAGTTGAAGACATGTTTATTAAAGTAATCATGGTGAATAAAATTTTAATGAGTTACTAGTAATTCACCCCTTATTGCTCTAAGGTTATGTTGAAGACAAGGGGTGTATGATAGACTTGCCTCTACGTTGTGCACCCTGGGCAACGTATACTCATACAGCAAAAAGGTCTATTAACTGGCAGTTGACTTCTCACTTCAAACTACCATCACCTCACTCTATGTCATATTCGACTATTTCCATATTACTCACCTCACCTTTTTTCTACCTTTATGCTTGTCTCTTACATCTTTGAAACACTCTTCTGTTCCCCCCTCTCGACTTTTTTTCAATTTGATGTTCCTTCCCCTCTGTGAAGCCTGAAGTCAATTAAAGAGCTAATGATAACCATCAAAACGCCTGCCATTTGATATAAATAAATAAATGTTGAAGACAATTTGGCCGTTAAAAAAACCACTTCCATTTGACAAGACCTTACCGACACGCATCTTTATTATCATAAACACATGCATCCCCTCTGTTAATATTTTTTACGACAGATATTTTAAAAATAATATTCACACTCCTGATCAAATCTTAACCGTTCGCTCAAATTTAAAAACAAAGTTGAGACCCTCTTGTAATAATGTGCTCTCAAAAGCTTTTGTTCATTTTCGCCACTTTTTCACATTTCTTTTTACAAATAATTATCCAAAAATTAAATGTCTACGACACCTAACTAAATTCAAATACCTAACTAGCTGGAATTTTAGCAGTTAGAATGACATTTTAATTTTGATCCTTACCTGAAAGCCCTAAAGGCAAAAATTTCATTGTGTTCGTTAAATAACATTGGCGCGCTATTTATAAAGTCATTATCAATTTAGACTGCATACACGCAGCTATCATTTGGCAAAACTGTAAATAATTTGTATACGAGAAATAAGTATGATTCCAAATGTTATCATATTTTCTCTGACCTTCCGGAAAAACCCCACGTTCCGCCCAACTATTACTCTAGTGAATTTACCTCTTGAAACCCACAATTGAACACCTTTTCTAACACACACCTATTGCGTTCAACACCTATATACATTTTTTGAAAGAAATTCGCTTTTGCATTACTGCTTTATAATAGAAAGTTCTAATTTGTCTCCTCTATTGCGCTTACTGTTTTGATTGATTATATATTAATTATTCCAACTTATAATAATAAAACAAAGTATAATATGGGTGGCGTTCTTTATGAGCACATTTGCTTTAACATATCAGATACCTTTTAAGGCTAATTACGCCAACGCGGGCTTAAGATATAACCAAAAAGTGAGCACTTTAGTTGGTGATGTTGGTGGTCGGAAGTACAAGGGATTTAATTGCTAAGGGTGTCAAAAATAGAATCGGCTCTATTTCATTATTAAAATATAGTTTATAGATAGTTGAATAAATGGATAAACCATTATTCTTTAAGTGCGAAAATTGTTTCAGACATACTTAAATGTACAAATTGCTAGATAATATTGAAAATGACAGCTATCATAGGAAGGTTATCGCTGGCAAATCAACAAAACCCGAGTAATTAGATAAGGAGTCGTCAAGGTATCCCAATTTTGTAATACCTCATGCAATATTTCATGAATAACAACCAAAACAACATATTAACTGACTAATTCTAAATTACAGTTATTTTCTTGATAACTTTATAATAAGTGGATTATGTTTGCCGCTTCGTAATATGCATCGATTTAAAATTGAAGCCATTTAAATCATTATAAGAAATTGAGGAGAATATAGTGATTTCAAATTTGTCTTTTCAAGAGAACCAACATCAAAATAGTTCATTATGAAAATTACTCTGTTTTTTACTGAGAAGCAATTCAAGTGCGTTTTTCGAGAAAAATCGCAACATTATATCTAAAACTCGTAGAGTTAAGATGGTATATGGAATATAAAGCTCCAATTTAAGTTCCTTGAGAATCTTCTAATTTCGAATCTACTCTGTAAAGGAAGAAAATTTCGTCCACTAAAATATACCTCTGCAAATACGACCTTGAAAAGGAATTAATCTCAACAATCAAATAATTGGATATGAAGGGCATAAAAAGGTGGCGAAAAAGCATCACGGGTCTCTCTCCCCCCTCTCCCCTAAAGTGTTTGGAATTTCACTTGTTTCGATGCGTTAATATTTTAATGGGTGGGATTATTAAAAGGTCTATTTTTCTCCCTGTCTTTTTAAGTCTGCAGATGAGGCATTTGTGCTCATTCATCTAATATATAAATTAAAATTCCATGAGTAGTCATGTAAACCCATATTCACCCCGTTAATTGATGCAACGTTGATGTCTATGAACGCATTTCTGTGATCATAACACATGAACAGTGACAAAAAGAGGGCTTGTGAATAACTTTCCTGTAATAAATTTATTGGAGATTAATTTAATACTTCTATAAATGTACCTAATTAGAACAAAATAATGACAGTTGTGTGAAATTTAAACAACATCTAAATTTCCATGAATTTCTGAATAATAAATAATGAATTTAAATATTATGACTTTGTTTTAAATGATAGGTAAAATTCACACATTTGGTGCAGTTTTCAGTTGTTTTCTTTGATTTTGATACACCAATATTTGTTCCAGTCAAGATAGAAAAGTATTCATCAAACCGAGAACATAGAAGTCATACCTCTAATTGCTGGAGGAGGTGCCAATAGAACTAAAAAAATATTTATAAGCCTGTGGCATAATTTTATATTAACTAAAATAATTGATATAATGACAGGTTCCTCATAAATGTTTTGGCATAGATAAGAAAGTAAGTTAAATATCAAATAATACTTTTGTTTGAGCCGAAATTAATTAATTAAACTTAAAGGTAGAATTTGATTGTATTGCTAATACCATTTAGTTTACATTTGAAAAATTCGTGTCGTGCAACTATAGATGGTTTTTTTCTATCGCAGGCTTAAATTTTACCCGTAAACCTTAAAAAAACAAAACCAATGTAATCGATAAATTATTAAATTAATTTTGAGAGAATTTAAAATTGATGAATCTTTTCGTATAATATACTTTGATATAGTGTGGTAATTACAGTCATCATTCAATTAAAATTAAGAATTCCACTCTGCAAGCACTCTAAATGGGAATGGAGTAAGTGAGAGTGAAATGTCATGTCATTGGCTATTTTTTTCAATTTGAGGACCATTCAACTTATTCGCTCATCCATACATATCCACTGTGAGTGGAAAGTCATTTTACAATGTGAAATAAATGCTTAGAATAAGCTAACGCAATTCTTTATAAAACAATTAATATTTTCATTATAACAGCCAGTTTATTTGGTCGTAATTAGAGGAATTATAATGTATAAAATATGTGCCATTAGATTAAATGAATGAAGTATTCAACTCTACGCCTAATAAAATATATTGATTAATAAAGGGAAAACCATTAAAAATACTTCATTGCTAGTATTATATTGTAAATTAAAGAAACATTTACATTTTTAAGTATGTATTTCCGGGTAAATCCCTAAGGTAGCTATTATAAGGCGAAATTTCCCTATGGATTTGTGATTGAATAACAAAGAAACGCTTTATTCTTATTTGGATTAACGTAGTGTGTAATACATGCAGGAAAACTAAATTTTCCTAGTAGATACTGGGATTCATCTATTGAGCACTAAAGGGCATATTTTTGAAATTTGAAGATCTATTAACAATATCTTTATAGTAGCATAGTTCTTTGTAGGACTTACTTCTGCTTACGGAATTATTTGACGAGCCATTTTTATATTGAGGGGTGTGTGATAGACTTACCTCCACGTGGTGCACCCTGGGCAACGTATATTCATACGGCAAAAAAGTCTATTAACTGGCAGTTGACCTCTGACTTTAAAATACCATCACCCCACTGAATGTCATATTCGACCCCTACCACTACTCATCTTACCCTTTCTGAGCCTTTGTGTCTGTTTCTTTTGCATCTTTGAAACACCCTTCTATTCCCCCTCCCTTCTTTTGCATCTTTGAAACACCCTTCTATTCCCCCTCCTGAATTCTTCTCACTTTGATGTTCCTCCTCCCCTCTGTGAAGCCACTCTAATGTTCCTCCTCCCCTCTGTGAAGCCCGAAGTCAACTAAAGAGTTAATGATAACTATCAAAACGCCTGCCATTTGTTATAAATAAATTTTAATATTGATGAACTCTATTGTTCAACTTGAATTTAAGTGTAGTGAGCTTACAGGAAGATTTTATCATTGAGATAGTGAATAATAATGATTGATTTTGGCAGAATATTTATCATTTTTAGCTCTGTTTTATCAGGCGTAAAATTTTCACTTAATTGGAGCGTGCTATAATTATTATGGACCTTTGCCTGGTGGAATTTCGAGTAGATTACTGGGGATTTTCGGATTATGGGTTACTTGGAAAGCCAAATTGGTGTGGGATCACATAATCTCTATCGGCTTTGTCGATTTTTACAATGCCGGAAGCACAGAAGACCTGCGATTTCTCAAGAAAAGGGTTCATTACTCAATTATTTTTAAAATATTTGTGATTTTTTTGGGGAGAGAAACAAAATTCCTTTCCTCACAAATTGATGCTAATTATTCTTTTGATGTTCTTATGCATAAATTTGACAAATATCAGGCGTCCAATGATCAATACCCTTATATATATATCTGGAAATATGTTAGTTGCAGCATTGGCGAATGCTTGCGACCAGCGGAAGCCGTCTCCACTCTTTCAATGCTTTCGAGCTTGGCAATAATTTAAAAAAAATGCTTCGAATGCATTTTTTGTAAGCAGTGGCAAAAAAGTTGAGATATGAAGGAGATCGATGTCCAGTACTTCTGATTCGACTACCATGACCAAATACCTTTAAACGTTTTTTTTTCAATCAAAATCTAAACCGACTTGTGCATGGAGATTTTAGCTGTCATGAACCCAAGTAAGTGCGATTAACTAAACGCCTTCCATTCGCAAATTGAGTAGAATCAATTGCGCTGGCTTAACGTGCAGATGCAAGCAGGCTTTCTTTTCGTCGGGAATTTGTTTGCCTCCTCAATTTCTGGGGCTTATCTCAAGCTTATAGTTTTGCGATCAAAATGACCTGAGTCTAAATCCTTCAACTTCACCACCAAATGTCACAATTATCGGAAGTTTCCATCAAATATGCGCCATTCATGGCACTTCAAAGTTATAGAATATCAGGAAGAGCTGTCACTTTCCGTTCCACTCAATTTGATGACCTTTATCGAAGGTAAAATGTCACCATTTTGCACGTTATGCCCAATCTCCATTGTCTGAATGAGCAACTTGTTGGCAGTGCGAAAGGAAACTTCCCACGTCACGTAAAGTCAGTCAAGATGATTCCTAATTTTTTGCAGCCTATGCATTTTTTGATTTTAAAATTTGGGATCTGCCACGGTCTAAATCCTCAAATTGAAATTCGAAAAATGGATCTAACGTGGATTTATCAGCACGAATAATAGCTTCATTCGTTAAGGAAATTTGGAACTCCAGAAGTCCACATCAATGGCTCTTCTAATCATTAGTCTGGACGCCTTGGAAGATCTGGGTAGGATAAATGTTAAATGCAAAATCCAAATTTGAGATTTTAGATAAAATTTACAATTATACTCAAGAAGCCTTAGTTTTAATAAGTTTTATTTCGTGATCGCTTAAGTGAACGTATATTAGTGTTCACTAAAAAGGATAATTATAAGTGAATTGCAAAAGGGGAGAGTGGGAGTTGGGGGGAAATCCGATAACTTCATCTAATTAAAATATAAAACGATAATCAATATTTAATCAATATTATGAAATAAATACATAAAAGTATTTCGTTATTGATTTATTTTTTCGCATTTCAGACCTTTTATAAAAAGCTGCCAAGCAACTGAAACCGTGGTTTACCTTTACTTTTTCGTCATTTTGATTGTGAAAAAAAGTTTTACCTAAAGGAACTACTTCTGTTTTAGACCCAAAATTAAAGCAATATCTAAGCAATGAAAAGGTAATTCAAACTATCTGTAAATTGGTACGATTAGTTTTGATTAAAGGTACTCGATTCAATTCTTTTTCAATAACAATTTAAGTGTTACTGTCGTTTAGTCATCAGTATTTATTAGCACGCCAAAACTGATGCTCTATTTTCGAAACCTCGTTAAAGTTATGATTGGAAAATCTTTGACTGTTTGACTACAAAAAATCTGTTTTTACCTTCTTTACCTTCATTTTTAAAAGTGTGATTAACCAATACACTCAAGCAATAAGACGTTTGTAATTGAGAATGAATGAATTAATAGCGAATTGTTAATCATGTCATTGTTAATCATTCAATTAAGAGTTAATTTATGGAAGCTATTTAAATGAGAATGGAGTAATTAAGAGCGAAATGCCATATCATTGTCTATTTTTTTTAAGTTAAGGGCCAGTCAACTTATTCGCCCATCCAAACATTTCTACAGTGAATGGAAAGTTATTTTATAATGTAAAATAAGTGTTTTGAATAAGCTAATGCAGTTCAATATAAAACAAATAATATTTTCATTAAAGCATTTAGTTTATTTGGTCGTAGTTAGATTAATTATACTGATTGGAAGATGTGTCATTAGATTAAGTGAATGAATGAAGCATTCAACTTAGCTCCTAACAAATACAAGTGTCGTATTAACGAAAAAAGACTTTAAAAATTTATTCGATAATAATTTTGTGCATAAATATTTCTCATAACCGCCATAATACCAGATTTAATACGTTTTTTGAATTCGTTGCTTTAATACCATATTTGTATAGTTATTCAATTTATTTAGCTTTATTAGTGTTAAATTTAATTTTGTTGGTTCGTGCGACAGGACAGACATTGAAGTTCCAACTGCCTCCCAAAATAGCAATGGAAACTCGTATTAACGAATGTGGGTGTTAAAATTGCCCTCATTCAGCATCTTAAAACTGCAAATAACACCATTTTCAATGCTCCTAATCTATTTAGAGTTTGTCAAATTAAAGTTATCTATCTGATCAAGAATCCGATGTATTACTTGAACGTAGATAATTAAATTAAAGGTCCTAATGCCGGAGTCATTTTTTCACGTATCTCCCAAGCTCTCTTCGTGACTTGTTGAGTAGGGGAGGAGGGGAGGAGAGAAAGTGAAATCTGTGTACATATTTTCTTATTTATTAAAACTGTTTTTTTAAATTGTTAAATGAAAATTCATTCTGATATAGCCTGTTGATTTGAGAAAACGATACTTAATTTATTAAACGATGAATCCAACGACAAATGAGTTTATTACAGTAGTGACTAAAAGGCAATAAAGTGCATTTTAATTCACTTTTAGTAGTAACTTTATTATTCAAAATTTATCCACCCAATTAACAATTAAGATGTGCTATACGGTTAATACAAAGTTCAATATTTTAGTTTTACAAGCATTAATTAATTTAAAATAGTTTACTACTTTCATTAATTTATAGTTAATGAACTGATTAATGATTTCGATTTAAATCAGTTAGTTGTTAACGTAGATGGGGACTAAGGCACATATATTTTATGCTCAAATTTTGGAATTCATTCTTATTTACAATTCCTTGTTCTTGTAACTAAGCCAAACTCTCTCATTACCATCAGACAGTCATTATCAGTCGACATCTAAGGTAATTTCGATCATACTTCATGTTAAACTTAAATAGCCACCAAACGGCAACCATAAACACTCCTAGTTTTTAGGATTGACTTTACGGTATTTCGTTTATATTTCTTACACTTAGGGGAGGGGGGAGGGGGGGGGGGTCAAATATATCCCGTATTATTTTTCATCAAGATCAACACCCAAGCTATTCCCTTTAGCAACCTTTAGCCCCACCCACAGCCAGTTCATCAGTTCAGCTGTACTCCACTTCAAAATAGCAACCAACCACTCCCTCTTCCTGATTTTTTCCTAATTTTTTTTTATAAATTCCTCTAATAAAGCATTTTTCCTTCTACATTTCGTTTCAAAAAATTAAAAAGTACTATTGAGCAGAAAATTGCACGAAGTAATAAATTCCAGAAAAAGTATGATTTTAAAAGTTAAACTTCTCCATAGTTGTCCGCATTTTGAATGCACTACTGGGTCAATTGTTTGGCACTTAGAGAATAAATATCCAGTTTGAATAAAGCTCTTTTAAGGGAAGTATGAAAGGACTGAATTTGTAAAGTTTACGCTGGTGCATAGAATGCAGCCCTTGAAATTTCAGTCCTATAAATAAAGAATTTCTACCTTCTTGTTAGAAGACGAGCAAATTAAATTGGGCACTAAGATAATCAAATTTCTTTATTTTTTAATGTAAAAAGTTTTATGTTTATTTTACTAACATATGAACATAATAGAATCATTTAAATACCATTGAAACAAAAAAGTAATATTAGAGATATCTTTGTATTTTAAATTAATAACTTGAAAATCAATCATAATTACCTTAGATGTTTTCTCGTTGAAAGAAAGATGATGAGGCGCAAAAACGATTTACTGGTTAGTAGTGACAACGAATCAAGGCGGAAATTATATCATTTCATCGTGATTTAATAGGAGAGAATAAAAATTAGCTTTCAGTTTATTTAAATGGAAGTAAAAATTATGGTTATACTGTTTCATGGGACATAAAAGTAAAGAATATTTGTTTCCAAGTTGAGACATTAAAGACAAAAAATACCAATGACAGTAATTATTAAATTGATTTTAAACATCAATAAGATTAATTTCAGGCCTTCACAATTTATGATAATCAATATATTAAAAGACAACAAAATTGTAAATTTTAAAATTCGTAAAAACTTGAAACTAAATCGCAGGGATGAACTACGGTGCATTTGTTACAACGGGGAGTTTTTGGGATTAAGTGCCAAGAATCGTAAAAATCATAAAATCCCTCAACTTGAGCAGAAATAAAAGTAATAAATAAATTGAATAAAATCTCATACATAATATTAGTCGCGATAATATTTATAATTGTAAGTTTCGAGAGAATAAGTTCATTTTCATTGGTGTCCCGGGTGATATTATTGTATTTAAAGAACATATATAGATAGATGCTCAGGAGAGAGGCTAGGGGCATTGTTTTACTACAATAAGGAGATTATTTTATAATTATTTTTAAAAGTCCCGTTATATATATATATATAATATTTCGTGAAATGTATTCTATGATTTTAGCAAGGCGAAACGGAATTTTAAGAAAACCACTCACAATTCCATTACAAGATAACAGGAATCGTAATCCTCAAAGGCGTCGATCAACTGTACGATATTGGGATGCTGAAGTCTAAAAATGCATAGTTATTACAAAAAACTGTCACCTCCGAAGAACTGATATTTCATTCTTTAACGAATCTTCCCTTGTTTTAAAATCACCCTCATTGGTTTTGCTGTCTTCGTTATTATTCATGCTGCTACGTTTTCTAATGCATTTGATGGCGCAAAACGTCCCTGGACTCAGCTTATCTTCTGCCAAACGGACTTCGGAAAATGCTCCACTTTAAATGTCATAAAATCATTAAAAGATCTTACGTTCCGAGAAGCTCTTTAAGGCAATATCTGTCTATTGATTTTGGATTTATCGTCATTTTTGAGAAATTGAACAGGTGCACATAAAATAAAGTGTCCTAAATACCTTTATTAATAAGCATAAACAAACAACGAGTTCATATAGTAAGGCTTCGTTAAGAAACACTGCTATATTATTTCATTTTCATAAATGAAATATTCAAATTATTACATATTCATTAATCTTATATGAAATAATTTATTATATTCTGTTATTTGGACACTTAGTCACACTTAGTTAATTATTTTCGCGATAGGCTGGGCAAATGAAAATATATCGGATTTAAGCTTAACAATTGGTCATATCAAATCATCGCTTTGAGAGGCTCGAGCATTAATGTAAATTTTCACTCCGTATTGACCGTCCTAAAACTTCTGCTCCTACTTATTCTTACTAGTTAACGTGTCCTTTTATTATTTAGGCTCATTGCTTCTCATTATATATCCAGTGATATTATCTTTCTTGGATTTTGTACCCTACAAAATTAAGTCAAAATTCTTTTTGGAAAGTGGATTTGAAACCTCAGTATGCTTTTTATTGCAAATAGAATTCGTGATGCCAAAGTTCTCTTTGAAATGACTCAGCTAAAACTGGAGCTCTCAGCTGTTGTTGTAAGAGTAATTCCATTAATACAATTACAACTATTAATAAATTGTCATTATTGCAGTTATGCGACAGTAATACCCTTACAATCTAGTCTGACATTAATCTCGGATAATAAGCAAGAGGAATTTTGATATTTTCTTGCTAAAATTGGGCCTTATATAGATGCATATATTTAGGCATTTTGGATTTCATTTCTCTTAACTCAGTTTTTGGTTTCCTTGGATTCAGAAATTCTTTGGAACTAAAATTTTCTTATGCATATACTTGACCGATTTCCCACCAACTGAAATCATTTATCGCTCCTTCTATATATGAACAGAAATAAATTTAGCATCACTGTGTTAAAAGTAGCTTTCACAATTTACTGAAACTTTTCCTCCTTGCTAATTTCCACTTTAATTTCCTAACTCAAATGCTTTCCGTTCCCCAATGACTTAATACGAATACTGCATAGCACTACTAATATCAGGTTGTTTGCAAACGTAGTTTAAGCTCGTGTAACTTATATTCTGACGAAAATACCCCAAGTGTGGTTTAAACAGCTTCGGCAAATCAAAACATAAAATGATGGAGAGCATTATTTATTAAAGGAATATTATTTACGTATAAAAATAGTCGCCCAAAAAGGTTGCAGGCGAAACAATTAAAAATTGCTTCTTCAAATATCGATTAACAATTTCTGTATATTACTTCACGCGATATAGAATTCTTCTTTGCATTCTATATTGAATCTCACCACGTCTAATCATATAATGCAACACTTTAGCCACCGTCCTCTCGGAAAAACCCTAAAACGCAAAGCGAATATATTTAAACAGAAGAACACGAAATAACCGATAAGCATGCGAAATACCAACCTGGCGAGTGAAGTCTTGGAGAATGGCATGCTCGGACACTTGTGAACCAATAACAAAACGTTTCTTCAGTTGCTTCTCCACTCTTATAATAAGGTCGTGCTCCTCCTGGCTTGTAAAGCCCTCGGCTCCCTCTAGACTTCCAGTCATGAAAGCTTCTAGTGTCGAGACCTGGAACAAACGCATCGCTTCGTCAACATCGGCTTCGGTAGCAAAAGCGTCCAGACGCATCTTAGCCAAGGATTCAGAAATACGCACGATAGCTTCCAGTTGTCTGTTAAGGGAAATACGTCACCGCAGATATTTAAGAAATATATCTTCTAACATTAACAAGATAATGCTGATATTATATAGAGCAAAAACTTTAAAAGAGCGTTTTAAAAGTATACATCAGCTTCTCATGACTGATTAAAAGAGACTAGACGACCTTTAATTGCAATAAGTGAATGAAAAGTCGTTTGATACACTTATAACCATCAAAACCCCAAACCAAGCGTAATATCTTAAAATACTATGATGCGAGGTCTAAATTTTAAGGAAGGACATATCCCAATTTGGATTAGTGATAATTTATCTCTATTCTTAAATAAACATTGCACTGAGAACCATATACTATCACTATCCAATATATGACGGGAACTTTAAATAACAATTTACGATCCCATCCAACGAGGTGAGACGATTAATTGACTCACCGAACGGTAATGGGAATATTACCACGCTTTCCGGTCTGCTGTTCATGACGACTAGCGCCAGATCTCATTAACACATATTGATTTGCTAGCTTTTCAGTAGCGGCTGGTGATAAACGCGGTCCACAACGCTCTCTAGCAAAAGCAATGAAACGACGGAGCACTGACAGCGGGATTTCGCCATTTGAAGAGGCGTCTTCAGCCATTTCATTATTTGCAACCGCATCACTACAAAGGGCAGAGAATTTAGTTTAAAACGCGCATAATGGCTATAGATGTAAGGACACTAAAAAGACTGACTTTCCATGTAGATGAACCTGCATAACATGATGAGCAAGGATACTATCCTTAGCGGCATCGTGCTCGTCTTTGACAACGAAAATCATGTCGAAACGTGAGAGGATGGTGGGCATAAAATCAATATTGCTTTCAGCCTTTGAGTCGTCCCAACGACCAAAGACACTATTAGCAGCAGCTAAGACAGAACAACGACTGTTTAATGATGTAGTTATACCGGCTTTTGCAATTGAGATTGTCTGCTGTTCCATAGCTTCATGAATAGCAACTCGATCATCTTCTCTCATCTTGTCAAACTCATCGATGCATACAACACCGCCGTCGGCTAACACCATTGCGCCACCTTCCATAACGAAATTGTGCTAGATTTTCATGGAAAAAATCAGCACTAGTGAAAATTCACAATCACTAGAGATGAGAGAACAACTTACCGTTGCTGGATCACGAATAATCGATGCAGTGAGACCAGCTGCTGAACTACCTTTACCAGAAGTATAAACACCAACAGGTGCACATCTCTCCACGAACTTAAGAAGCTGAGACTTGGCGGTACCCGGATCTCCAATAAGTAATAAATTAATGTCACCACGACGACATAACCCATCCGGCAAACTGGAAGAAGGAAACAATAGCATTAACGCATAACAGACATCGACACTAATTAAGTACTTTGATGAACAGACCGTTTTCGAGAACCACCAAAAAGAAGACAAGCAATGGCCTTCTTGATATCCAAACTGCCGTAAATGGAGGGTGCGATACTGCGAGCGATGAGCTCGTAAATATTTGGTGTATTGGCAAGTTTTCGCATTTCCTCTTCTTCTAATTCCGTAGTAATTGTGGAGGTATGTAGTAATCTCCCAGCCGAGAAAACACCACTGCGACCCGGTCCCTCTGTGTTGAGGCTTAAACCGAGGGCTCGAATGTAGGAGTTACGAACACCGACATTTACGCGTTCATGAGCTCCCGTTCTTGGCTGATTGAATTTTACGAAAATTAGATTTACTCACCTTGTTGGTAGGAGATGTTTGGATAGAATAGATACCGACGACAGTAATTCGGTTACCCGGAGCAACCTGCTCAACTAGATATCGATCACAGTAGATCTGCACATGTCTAGGCATTTCACCCTGTGGAATGGAATCTGGAGATTCTTGCAATTTCAAAACTTGATAATCGACGCATTCACATTTATCTGGAACAATGAAGAACGGGTCAACTGGACAAGGAACTGAAACGCCACCGGCCATGGAACTTGGGCATTTTCTCGGGAGCATATAGCCATCGAAACCAGGTTTAACGCGAATATTCGGTAAATATTGGCGACATCCACGGCATTGAAGTGTTAAACGAGTGGCTTTTGATTTTACACTAGAAGCAGACACCACGATTCCTGATATTTTAACCAGTTTAGCAACCCGTTCCGATTGCATATCTCGAATGTGAACAGGGGCTGCATCCCAATCTAGCAAAAGTTGAATCGGTGGCAAAGTCTCATTGGCCTCTAACGAGGATTTCATTATTTCACTGGCGACCTCAGTTGTTGCTTCTTCAAACTAGAAGCGAGTAACAAATAATAAAATCACTTACGGTCGCAATATAATCCACTGGATGAACAATAAGTTCTTGAGCTAGAAATGTATCGAAGTTGTTTAAATCTTGAATCTTTAGAGTCAAATTATAGATTTTCAATGTGCAATTTTGCTTAAGTTGGTCCCTATAGAAGGCCATAATTGGAAATTAGAAACTACCTATAGCCAAAGGACAGCCCACCAACATTGTACTGACGAAGAAAATCCTTGAATTTTTTCTTAGCTTGTTGGAAACTTGCAAAATTATCACGATCACCAGCCTGAGTGAACAAACTATCAGAACGATACACAGCACCACTATCAAAGCCAGCCATCGAGTACAAAAAACAAAGTCAGCGGAATTTCGCGAATAGGTATTTGTGATTGTATTAAACTGGCTTAAGGTCAAGCATATATGCATGAAACACAATGGAAACGAAGTGGTTTAAAAAATTATTTCCCATTCGAAAATAATAAATATGTTTTATTTTCCAGGAAAGAATATATTCATCACTTTTTAATTAAATCATTGAGAATTCAACAGCATGTTCAGATAAGAACAAATTAAACAAAAACACAAAAGATATGAAAGCTAAATTTACTTAATTATTGAAACATTAAATCAGCACGTGCATGATTGTGATTTTATGTTTCATATTTCTAAAACGTATTGCTTTCTCGAGAAGAATAAATACATGGATTGGTATATTTATTATATTTAATGAGATGGTTTGATAATACTTCTGGTAGTCATATGTATTTGCACAAGATTTCATGTGTCTAATGTTTACCCTATTTGAATAATTTAGTCTTGAAAATCTCAGATTGGGGTATGATATTTTTTAATGTTTTCGTCATTAGCAAACAATGGTTTGAAAATTCATGGAACGAAGTTGCCAGGGAAGGCGCTAAATCCCAAACCTATATGATAAGTAGATAAAGATACTGTGCGAATAATGTACACACTCAATGGCAATCAAATGAAAACAAATTTGGCAGTAGCTCACTAATTTAAACGTATATCACGAGGTCGATTAATAAAAATAATAACTCCAACTTATAAAAATGACAAATAAATGCTATCTTTACCCCAAAATATGAGTTAGACTTAGATATTAACACCATTGTACTATTTTATCAATTGTAAAATATTATTGTGTGTAATCCTATTTGGAATTAAAAAAAGATCGTTTTAACTTGGAAGTAAAAACGCGCACTTTAGAATTGGCTGAAAAATATCACATAACCCGATTACACACTGGTAAAATTAATTAATAATGTTACATCTATTTAAACATTATCGCTTGATGACTAAAAGGTTGTCATTGCCTGTACTTCCATTTGCCTTTTTTTTAATTTATTTAATTGTTTTCATTTTTCGATTCGATCACTTATTTATTTCTAATTTTTCATATTTCCTTTTGATTATGGGTTAGTTAATATTTTCGTTTTTATTTAGTCTACTTTAAGATTTAACTACAAGTTGTGTTTCATTTATTTTATGTTTAATTAAAATTTTCGCTATCAAATGCATTTTCCTTCACAAATTCACGTTTTTGTACAATATGTTTCGAACTTATTTGCACCCCTACAAGGATAGAAAGTGTGTTATCTGTCGTGAGGAATTGGTTCTCCCAAAATTGTCTTAATTACAAGTCAAATCCCCACATATTCAGATATTTTGTGATTCTTGCTTCCTCTTCTTATATTTAATTTCGTACTCATTTCGTTGAATCTCTTTTTTTTATTTTCTTATTCTAGGAGTTTAACTGATGAAAAGCAATTCAATCCCTGTAGCTAACGTCACTTGGGATGATATTTCGTCGCAGATAAAGAAGAACGTCTTCGAACAGAAGAGCATTCTCGCACAATTCCCACTTGAAGCTGCTGTTATCAGCGCTCGTGAAATTGTTCTTAGTTTAGCCGTAAGTTTGAACTGATATTTATTAAACTTTAGCTTTTCTGAAAGCGGTTTTACGTAGTATTTTAATTCAATTATTATGTTCTACAGCTTTATTCACTTTTATTGGTAATTTATCGAAATGCAACTGGATTTCTTTGATTATTTTTAATTTTATTGCATAGATGGTAGTCAGTCTTCAATCAAAATTTTTAAATAATACGAGGGCACGAAGTCATGACGTTTTATTGTTAATCCTAGACAAAATTTTCTAGTCAGAAAAATGTCAATTAAAGGGATCCATATTTTTCTTGTATGCTACTTTCCCTCTATGTAAAATAGCTCTCGAATTTTGGACATTCTAGTTTTTTTATTACGATAGAAACCATCTCAAACAAATTCAAATCTAACTATGCGATATTAAAGCAGTTGAACATTGTGGAAGCTCTTTCAAGTGTTATAACTGGATAATATGCCTTGTTTCTTCTTCTTTTCTTGGTTTAGGCTGACTGTTCCTGTAAAAAGGACGCGGAGAATGCGCTGGTGCAAGCAACTGCTGAGGCTGCCTCCTTAGCTCAAACTTCACAAAAACGCGCACCTGGTCGGCATGCCGGCAATTCATTTGGCGATGTCATTCGAAGTGGGAGTGGGAGTGGGGGAGGATCCAGACTTTCTATATCAGAAGTAGAGGCGAGATCTAAAGGCTTCTCTGTGAAGTTGGATAGTGAAGCAGATTTACAGTGGGTCATGCAGGTAGGATCTGGGAGAATTTACTATTCACTATTTTTTTATTGTAAAGTTCTAATGATAAAATAGACTATTTTTTTACTTTTTTTCTCCAAATTGCCTTCATTAATCGGCAAACACCTTTTCACTGTTTTTGTTTCATTTTGGCAATTATATTCCTCTCATTGCTTAGTCTATTAATATTGGACTAATAATAATCTGTAAACAAACACCGAAGATATGGCTCCATACGTGGATTCACATTTTGCTTTAAATTCTAGTGGTTCTGGCATTTATCGCCTTTGGCCATTATAGGCTTGAGCTTATCAACGTTGGGCATCTCATATACCAGTAGAAAATAAATACACAATTTTTTTCCTCTAATATATTTCATACGTTTCTTAGACTTCTTAGGAATGTTCTCAAATTCACATGAGGTGCAGCGATTGTAGGGAGATTGTGAGTGCTTGGCATTCGTGGTTTGTAATTGGATTTGATTGTATCCATATTTGAGCGAAGGTTACTCTCTATTTTAATAGCACTCGAGTAACTAGACGATTGAAATGTGTGGAATTGTCATCTTTCTTATTTGTTTTTTTATGGTAAACAAAATTAGTTGTATCACTTAAATGCTTAAAATTAAAAAAATACCTGACCTAAGAAGGTAATTTTTTAATATAATTATATATATATTCTCCGACTACCTGAATCTATATTTCTTAGTAAACTCTTTATTCCGTTATATATATATATATATATATATATATATATATATATATCACTTGAAATAACTGCCGCTGATGTCAACTTTGGAAATTCAGTAGCAAAGAATAAAACGTTTTATATGGCATAAATTTTCTTGAAAAGGTTATTGGTCGCAACATTGATTCACAAGACGCAAAATACTATCACTGAAATTCACGAGCATTGTAGGGATGAATGAAAATATCACACACACAGAAATTTATAAACCACCTTTTCTGCGATCTAATCTGTTTTGTTGAATTATCAATCGACTGAAATTTTGGTGGGATTAAAGCGTGGTTCTGTTTCCTTCCTTTTTCGTGACGATACAAAACCTCTTGCAACTTTCAATCCTCTGATCAAACCACGGAGCCCAATAGGCCAACGAGGAATGGATGTGGGGTTGAAAAGTGTGCACTTTAGTCCTGCTACCCGGAGTCCTTTAATTGAAATCTGAAATTATTGCGTTTTTCGCCAATTGGTGACATCAAGTTTTCCAAAGGTGTAATTATTTGTTTATTTCAAGTGACAGGCGTTTTGATAGTTATCATTACCCCTTTAGCTCACTTCGGGCTTCACAGAGGAGAGGGGGAACAGAAGAGTAGTTCAAAGATGTAAAAGAGATAGATAGACACAAAGGCAGAGAAAAGGTAAGATGGGTACTATGGAAGTTGTCGAATATGATATACAGTGGGGTAATGGTAGTTTGATGTCTGAAGTAAACTGTCGGTCTGTAGACTTCTTTTTGCGTATGAGAATACGTTGCCCAGGGTGTACCAAGTGGAGGTAAGTCTATCGCGCACCCCAGTTCTCCAAAGGCTACTTTGTAGCATTTGCAGTTTAAAAATGAAATTCTTTGCCAAATACCTCTTGATTTCCTTCCCTCTAATCCGGCGTTATTAAATTAGTTGTCTTTGGAATCGTAAATTTTCTCCTTTGTCCTCTAACTTTACTTGATATAATTATTAACACGGACAATAATAATCCCTAATTTATTAAGGCAATCAACTACGGATTGACAATGCCTCCGGAAAATTGGGAGATAGTCGCTCACAGCGTGCACATCTATTGCCTCTGGTTGGGCTGCCTCCTACCCGCCCCGGTTTATAGTCATGGCCAGAAGGGTGTCCAGCAGCCGCTGCCTCACGCCCTTCTCGTCAACCCCCTCTCCTATGCGCCTCGCCTTCTCTTTGCTCTCTGTCGCTTCTTCACTCCTCGTAATGTCTTCAAGACTGCTGACGCCGCTGATCTCACCGATACCTTCTTTGGCTTGCTCCATCAATCACCACAGGCGCCGCCCGATCCTGTGTGTACTGCTGCCATCAAGGATATTGTGAAAGGTGGGAAGAACTGCTCTGAAAGGCTACTTTACTCGCTTTTTTCTTCTTATTTTGCACACTCAGCGTGTGAATTCCGGTCTATTTTCTATCCCTTGTTTTCACTTAAAGGTGCTAAAATCTTACCTTCAATGCCGTAGTTATTATTCCCCATTAAATGTGTGTACGTTGTGAGCATATTTATTAAGAACGCGCGATGCATCTTTCTTGTCAATCATTTTAGCTTTCGCTCGCACTCCTGCTCTCATGCAATTCAGTGACAATTTTTTTTAATGAAGAAAGTGATTTCTTTGGCCTATTTATCAGACAAGGGGTTATCATTCGACGTTAACGCTTGTGTCTACTCCATAGAACAGTCCTCGTTTGTTGGTGTTGTCGTTATGGTTTGTCAAAAAACGTCGTTACTCAGTCAAGTCACTTGTGTTGTGATGCAACCTCTACATGCCGTGAGTCATGGTGTTACACGACTTTACTTTGATGACGTAAACAATATACAACTGAAGTAAATCGCATTATGATTAGCTATACCGTGACTTTCTAAAGTGCCATGTTGGTTTTTCTCGAAAGACCCGACAAAGGTTTCTACTTGCTCCCCTTCATTTGATTATCAATTTTTGAAATCTTGGCTGTTCTGTTTTGCGCAAAAGTATATATTTATTTCAAATGGCAGGCATTTTGATAGATATCATTAGCCATTTAGCTGACTTCGGGCTTCACAGAGGGAAGGTTCATCAAAGGAGCAGAAATTCGAGGGGTGGGGAACAGAAAAACGATTCACATATGTAAAAGAGGCAGACAGACACAAGGGTAGGGAAAAAGGTAAGGTGAGTACTGTGAAGGGGTCGAATATGACAACCAGGGGGTTCGTGGTAGTTTGAAGTCAGAAGTCAACTGCCGTTTAATAGACTTTTTTGTCGTATGAGTATACGTTGTCCAGGGTGCACCACGTGGAGGTAAGTCTATCGCACACCCCCTGCGCAAAAGTTATTTTGAAGATTACTATTCAATCAACCTGAGGAATGGATGCTAACTGTATTAAAGGCGAGTTCTGAAACTCTCTGATAATTTCATGTTGAGTCATTATTAATCAATTGCAAAGGCCAACTATATTTTCCCAATTCCAATTGGGGGTTTAAATGTGAGGCATTTAAAGACAAGCATATTCTCAAGTGCCTTAGGTCTGTACTATTCACTTTTTTATCCTTTTCAATGTTTCCAATGGGAGTGAGTAAAAAATGGAACCTAAACACAAGAAACTGTGGAGTAGTTGAAGGAAGAAATATCGAGGTTGGGGGGGGGGGAATTGAGATATCAAAAGATTTCCAGGAGATTATCGAAATGGACTTCTTTCATCCAAATCGCACGATCATCAAGTTGTCCGCAACGTTGTATTTTTTTTGGACCTTCCAAGATCCTAAAGTTCATATTTCATAGCGCCTTAGCGGCCTTTCATATGCGCTTTAGTGGTACAGTTGCGACTCTGTTTCCCGGTTAAAGATTGTGGAAATTCGATTTATTATTTCCCTCCAAATCCTTCGTTAATTAGAGTGGTTTATTGCTTACAATTGTTGATTCGGGGAGTTTTAGGGTCTTAAGAGGTAAATATCTGCAATTTAACCAAGCTCTCCTGCTATTACCCGGTTTTCAAAATTGTAGGCATTGTCCCAGAAGGAACACAACAAATTTCCACGGGAACAGGTCCGGCAGTAGCAGGAGAACCTGAGCGTTGGTTGCAAAAGAAGTACATTCCACTTGTCTCCTGCATTGTCAATCGGATAGAACAGATCCTCAACACATCTCATCTCCTTACTGGAACTCTATGGGATCGGCTCTTGGAATTCTCGCTGGCGGTTGGTTTCGCTGTTCTCTCAATTCCACCGCAGATTGAGTCCTCGGCCATCACAACCTCTCGACCTTTCTCTCAGGTGGGTTTGGAACTTTTCTAACTGCATAAAAAGTTCGTTTCCACTGACTACATACAGCATTCTGAGAAATTTCAAATGCTGTCAATGCCATAAGGCTTTAAGTTGTCCATGATTGTCATTTTTATCTACTTATCATCTGAATAGACCCCTTAACTCTCCTCTTGAGGCATGACAGAATAGATAAGCTGAAAATTTTAGCATCACTGCGTGGGAATGTGGCTCACTGTAGATGTTTTTTTAGAAATATAAAATTAGAGTTTTTTGTTTTGACTCATTCAAGGCGTCATTTATCTACAGATTATTAGGCTCAGCCTAATATATATATATATATATATATATATATATACATATCTATCCAAGTTGATAAATTCAATTCGTTCTCACATGAATATTTTTGTTCCCCGTGGCAAAGATATTTGGAGTCCCGCGTGGATATCGAAAGGCAACTTAATTTCAGGTTTTTCAGAGTGGCGAATGCAAAATATTATATATAGCAACATGGGGTGTGCGATAGACTTATCTCCACGTGGTGCACCCTGGGCAACGTATACTCATACGGCAAAAAAGTCTTTTACCGGCAGTTGACTTCTGACTCCAAACAACCATCATCACCCCACTGTATGCCATATTTGACCACTTCCACGATTCTCACCTCACCTTTTCTCGGCCTTTGTGTCTGCTTGTCTCTTTTACATCTGCGGATCACTCTTCTGTTCCCGCTCTCGACTTTTTTGACACTTTGATGTTCCTCCCCTTCCCCCTTTGAAGCCCGAAGTCAGCTAGAGGGCTAGTGACAACTATCAGAACGCTTGCCATTTGAAATAAATAAATGTGTAGCAAAATTTGCAAATATTTNCCCTGGTCAACGTATACCCATATGGAAAAAATTTATTAACTGACAGTTGACTTCTGACTCCAAACAACCATCATCACCCCACTGTATGTCATATTCGACCCCTTCCACAGTACTCATCTTACCTTTTCTCTGCTCTTTTGTCTGTCTCCGTCACATCTGTGAATCATTATTCTATCCCCCCCCTCTCGACTTTATGTCACTTTGATGTTCCTCCTCCTCTCTGTGAAGCCTGAAGTCAGCTAAATGGCTAATGATAACTATCAAAACGCCTGCCATTTGAAATAAATAAATAAATATGTAGCAACATGGGGTGTTCGATAGACTTACCTCCACGTGGTGCGCCCTGGTCAACGTATACCCATATGGAAAAAATTTATTAACTGACAGTTGACTTCTGACTCCAAACAACCATCATCACCCCACTGTATGTCATATTCGACCCCTTCCACAGTACTCATCTTACCTTTTCTCTGCTCTTTTGTCTGTCTCCGTCACATCTGTGAATCATTATTCTAT
>UZAE01013509.1:0-21693 GCA_900617975.1 Rodentolepis nana | reverse complement strand
ATTCTAATTTGGTGTGTGCGATAGACTTACCTCCACGTGGTGCATCCTGGCAACGTATACTCATACGGCAAAAACGTCTATTAACCGGCATTTGACCTCTGACTTCAAAATACCATGACCCGACTGCTTGTCATATTCGACCCCTTCCACAGTACTCACCTTTTTCCCTACCTTTGTATCTGCTTGCCTCTTTTGCATCTGTGAATCGCTCTTCTGTTCCCCACTCCTCGATTTACTTCTACTTTGATGAACCTTCCTTCTGAGAAGCCCGAAGTCAGCTAAATGATTAATGATAGCTATCAAAACGCCTGCCATTTGAAATAAATAAATAAATGATTCTTATTTCGTATGAGTGGTCTAACTTAAATTGTCAAGACTGCAGGACTTTGTCATAGTTGACTGCACTTGCCTGAGACTAGAGAGGCTGGTCTGGGAATTAAGTGGATTTTTTGTCAATGGCGGCAGACGCTATATTTGTTGACCTTGGCGTTATCTGCTCCGCCAAGTTGGAAAAAACATCTTTCCTAACGTTCAAATGTGCGTCTATAAGCTCATGCAATAAAATAGTTGATGCTAAAGGCAACAAATTTCAGTCAACGCAATGGTGGGTTTATTTATCACAAAATTTTGATTGCTTTCTGTCTCTTTAATTACAGTGATCACATCCACAACACCCACTTCACTTTATTTTCTTAAGCAAATAACACTCAACGTACCCAAAATAACACTTTATTTGTTGTACGGTAGAAGAATAAACAATACTCACGCAGGGTAACAAATGGAAGTTCATTACCACCATGACTACAAAAGCATTTTAAATGGCCTGTTCACCAGCTGCAAAATAAGAGGTAGTGGGATTGAGATATGTAAAATCAAAGCAAAATCGACACAATAAGTGAGTGTGTGGGACCGATTATGAGAATAATTTGAATTTCGCTGAAAAAAGGCGACAAAGTGACAAAAACATTGGTATCCTTTGAGTATTATACAATTGTCCTATAATTATCTTTAGATGGCGAATCCGTAGATTGCTCAAACTTGATGATCGGATCTCCTAATGGAACACGTAATTCTGTTTCCGTTAACTGAGGAATTAATTTTATTTTAATTCCAAGGTATTCAAATAATAGCCTTATCTAAAAGGCCACCATTGAAGTAATATACTTCTTACCTCAGTTTCAACTATTTTCGTCACATCGTCCTTTTCATAGATCATTCTCAGATATCTCAAAATTCTCACAATGGAAGAATAAAATGGATGATAAACTAAGCCTTGACTTGCTTTCAGAAATTGGCACACAAATTGAACAGCATAACGAAGGGCACTATCCCCTTTTATTATGCCTTCTATCAAAAGTGCTCGCAGGTCTAAGTGATATTGGAGGATAGTTTTATTCTTTATTAAGGTCAGTAAACCCATAAATCTTCCAAGATTTCTTAAATCCGCCTCCATTCCGTAGTCAAAGCCATTTGCTGGAATGGAACCGAACATTTTCTGCAAAAAAGAAGGAAATAGAACAGTAGTGGGTGGAAGCTTTATAGTGATACACTTGACTCATAGGACTGCATAGCCCAAACTTTACACTCTCTATTTCCTATCCCCTTTCCTTGAGCCCATTGAATGCTATACTGAAGCGGCTCAACGCCCCTTTTCTGTGTGAAAAGCGGTTGAGCTTTGTTGGTCTATAAAATCAGTACGTTGTAAAGATGATTCCACAAGCTTATGGCAGTCTGATTGTAAAAGTAGATTTATTTGGCATTGGTTAACGTTTTGAAAACTGTGGTCAAAGACCGTTAGTTCAAACACTATTTCTTCAACTCACATGGATCGGCTTGAGGAGTTCCTTGATGGCAAGTTCGCGAGTTTCAGGAAAACGTTCGTTGATTTTAAACACCAAGTCAGCAAGCATCTCCAAATTTATGTCATCTTTTGAAATTCGATTTTCCACAAGCACTTTTAAGAAGACTTGAACGTTATCCTCTGTCAGTACCTCAAATAACTCCTTGCATTTTACCTCATAGTTCACGTTATCTATGCCTTCAACAAAGTAAAGCATTAGAGAATGAATAAAAGCAGCGGATGAGGCCATTTTTGGAGGGCCTATTGCTTCCTTAAAAAAACCAAAAGTGTGGGCAAAAAAAAGTTGACTGTAATTAGTTTTTAAGTAGCATTACTCATTATTACTCGAACGCTCATCAACTCTGTTAACTTAAAATAAAAGTGAAGCAGAAATTTTAATGACAATTGTGGCCTTTTATGATGCTTATTTGGAAATTAAGGCTTCCTTGAGAAATAGGAGATTAAAAGGAGATGAATATGATATTCGGTAAGAAAATATTACCATTAAATCTAGGAAAGGAAGGTAAAAATAAGAGCATAAGAATTCACTAAAAGCAATAATTTTTGCCGACAATTTCAATTATTGCAATAACATTTGAATACTAAACTTTATTTCGTTCTAGAGATATAAGGACAATTGTTTCGGAGTTACCAGCAGAAATGGAAAACGGACATTAAAACTCAATGAAATGGACATTGTCTGGATTTTAGATGTGAAGAGCGGGTAGGCAATCCAGCAGCATTGGTTACTTCTAGTCAACAGAAAGAACGAGAAAAAAGCAAGATTCCAGCAGAGGTGCTCCTGGTTACCACCCATCTTCCAAAACCAAATGTTGTTAGCAAATAATTTATTGAATTAGGGCAATTCCAAATTCCAGAACTACTACAATGGTGTATAAAACGAAGGTCTCTCTATGCACCGACAGTTTCGCGGTCAGCGTGAATGCCCATAAGATCAGCCGCCATGGGTTCCATATTGATCTACTATCAAACATTAACTGCGACCACAAATTTCACTGGCATATGAACCACTTTATATCAGAGATGCTACAGGACTTGAGTCTTATACTAAAATGTATGTTGAAATGACCATAGCTCAGTGCTCAACGTGATCGTCTGAAAAGATGAAGGCTGGAAGAGCATTGTTGGTCTTTGCACTCCCTGTGTCATGAATGACGAACCACGCCGATTAGGTCAGTTAAAAAGAGGGATTTAAATGGCTGCAGACAATCTTCCTATTATTCAAAGGTTGATAACACTCATCTGAATGGACTTGAGTGGCCTTAGGGAAATTGTGGTTGCACAAGGTTAGATAATAAATTAGCAAGGTTGAGTAGCATTCTTATAGAAAGTTCATCTGGTCGAAAAAAGTAAATCTGGTATTTTTTTATATTTTGATTCAAGGTCGAAAATAACAACTTATTTAATTAAAATGCGGCTGATATTTTTTCTAGAATACTTGGATTGGACTCACTACTTATCAGTCTTTGTTTCTATTTAGATTGATATCGAGCAATAGCGTTGTCCTTCCAAAGGCTCACTGCCGATCAAGCAGCATTTCTTACGACAATTTTTAGTGGTCAAGAAGATTTACCAAATTTTGAGCTGTGTTTGCTAATGAGTTGGTCGAAATAGATCACTTCCGCCTCCTCCTTCACAAATGCCGTTTCAACAAGCTGAAAATATTCTGATGAAATTTTTTTATCATATAGAGTCCCGTTTAAAACAGCTAACTCCTCAAGTTTGGCCTTGATAGGTTCGATTTCAGTATTCGAATTATACCATCATTAACTTCAGAAAGAGCACAGCAGTCCCAAGTTAGATGGAGAATATTCCTTTCGATTTGGTTTGGTGATCAAATAAGCATGATTATATCATTGATGAACGGTTGAATTTTGCTCACTATGGATTTGAAGTGCTTATGAAATAAGCTATCCCTTCACCCTGCTAAGTGGAGTTATTTCTGCATTTTCTATTGTGCTAATATTACTCAATTCACGATTTCAATAGCTAAGCAAGGACTCAATTACCGAAGAAGTAGGAAAGTGTAAACAAATATAACTTATCACAAAGCAGATAGAGTATTTACTTGCCATTTTATTAACCACTTCATTATCCTCAGTTGGATAATTTTGACACTTTTAAGCTCTGGATAAGCTTCCCCACAAAAGGAGGGTCATAGTTTGCAAATTTCTAGCAACTGGCTTCAGAGTTGTGCCAAGAGGAAAAGAGATTTGCTCAGGTTCTTTATCTTGATTTTCCTGGACCAACTACAGTTCGTTCCTGGAAGACGACCAAAGCTAGTCTTCAATTTAAAACAAACTAAGTGACAATGTCAGAGGTGTTGACTCAGTGAAATAATATGGATGAAATAAACCTGATATCAACTTAAAGAAGCCGTTAACGTGATATCTACGGAGAATTGCACATTCACTTACGTCAAATCTCGGCCTTCTTATGGAAGAATTATTTGTCCACTAGTGTTAGCTTTAAACAAAGTTGGACAGCCGTCGGGTTCGTGAATTTTGAATTAAAGGTAGATTAAATTAAGGGATTATCGTTTGGAAATGATCCATCCAAAAACGGATGATTCTTTACTTCGCATGCATTAAAATTCGTTGTATATCATTTCCATCTGTGCTGATTGCAGATTGACCCTCTACAACTGTTTAAAAATCTCTATTTAATAATTTGTTCTTTGGCAGAAAAAATATAATAAGAGTGATATGGAAGAAGCTCTTAACTTCAGTTTTATAGTTTCAACTCTATTGGCCTTCACTTTAAATGAGCTTAATTTTGTGCTGCAAATAATACAGAAATCAACAGGAGCACGATTAGGTATGTTGTCCTTAGTTTATATGCTGTGTAAATAACTATACGTAAGAATACTTGAAGAAATCAAGTTTATACGAAAGAGCATACGGTCTATAAGAAAGAAGTTAATACTTATATTCAGTGTACAGGAGGGTCAGGAGGCGGCCAGATCTCCACACCGTCTACAATCCTTTGACTCAGCAAAGGTCGTGGAAGTTGGTGTATCTCCTGATCGAGGCAATGGCTCCTGCTTTTCCATGTTTGACCAAAGTCTACCTCCATATTGGACTGAGTGCAAGGAAGTACGTCGTTAATTGTTCGGCTGTTCACTCTCAATGGAAGTATGCTCAACTATTTGTTTATACTTACTTGGCATACTAAAATAACATTATAGGTAAGTCTTCTTTGTTATGATCTTCACATTTAATTTGCATTGTTATTTTAAAGTGATTTTAAAAGAGATAAATTGAGAGTTGGAGGGAATGCTACACGAATTAGCCATGACCGTATCTCACCTATCTCTATAGCGAAATCATCAAATATGGAATGTTTCCCGAAATTAATTTACCTACTTCAACAATATCAAGGAAATAGTACCTCTGAAGTGAAAGCATTTTTTGAGGTTGGTATGATTATGATGATGATGCATGAATCCACTGCACTGTGTTAAGTCATTAAAATACGGTTTTGGATACCCTGTACTGACTATTGACTTCCACCCTATTTCAACTCCCAATAAGTTCAACCAATTCTCCAATCTATTTTGCTTTTAATGCATATTTTTCGTCTCACAGTCCAACCATCTATTTCCAACCATTACGTAATAATTCACTTATTACTAATTATGCCCTATTTGTCGTTACAATCATTTCCTACCCCCAGGAAGGTTTTCAATATATGATGAGAATTAATTTTGTTGCATATCTATTACTCTATTATACACCACAGTGGACAGTGTCCTAAATTAATCTAATCAATTATTCCCATTGGTTTGTTAGTTACTACGACCATAAGGGAATAAGAAAAGGTCCATAATTTATTAATATTTTTTTAAAAAATATAGGTTCATGGAGAAAACAAGAAGTACCGTTTTTAGAGGTGTAGAGCAATTCTTCAATATCAATATTACATCCTTACTCAAATTTAGTTAGCGACTTTGGGCTTGAGTTTCCATGCGGAGATTTAGTACTCAACAGTGCTTGTAGCTTTGAATCCTCGCTAATCTCCTCAGTGTGTTCAGGTCTCAATATATGACCGTACTGCATTACGCATTCATATTTGAGTCGAGCTAACTGCTTTCTAACTAGTTCATTCAAACTTGAAGCGTCGCTACACTCTTTCAGCAAACTAATTTGTTGGCTAGTCTATTCACTGGAAAAGAAATCATTATCGATTCTTACTAATTTATTCCTTTTCTTTATATTTTCCGCAAACTCTGCCTTACAGACTTCTGTGGCTGGTATCGTCTTGAACAACTTCTTCTCCTCTTTTTCCGACTTTTTTTCCTGCTTTGTCATATTTTCGCTTTTGCCGAAATTTTTTATAGGCTTTTTCGCATACAACGCACCACTCTATTTAGCAAATAACACTGTCAAATTTTTGGGGATCGTCTTACTTCGTATTGGCCTAATTTGAGAGAAATAATTACGATGTTAAGTTAAAATAGCAGACAGAAGAAGGAAAAGTGGCAAGTAATACCGGTATTTACAGATTTTTTATTTTATGCAAAGTAATAACTACTGCAATTTCACTCACTACATAGGATTTTCCATCATTCAACTAAATGAACAGTATTTGCTGCGATTTCATTGGCATGCACATATTTTTAATTTCATTGGCCTCATGCGATTGTCTGCTGCTCTACGCTAATAGGGCGCAATTTTTCCCTAAACGGCGAACTTTGTATGACGTCACATGTTTTGTCCTTAGACCCTCAACTCGTTTTACACATTGAAACTAAGCTAGTGTTTTATACGTAATGTTGAACTGATCTACTTTAATTAGGGAGAGATCGATAAATCGAGAGTTCAATCCTCACACCCAACTGGTTGTTCGAACTACTTCATGTTTATTTGAGGTAAATGGTGAATGACCAGTCGGTATTAGAATTGGCTTCGAACATATGGTGGAGTTTAAGTATTTTTGTTACTCCATTATAAATTCATGTTTGCCGTTTTGTTTGTATTATATGTTTTTATTTTTCAATTTACTCGTTTAAATAGTCAAGGCAAAAACCCTTAAACCAGGAAAGAGAAAATAGTTTAAATGCGGACATATTGAGAACAATTAGACATAGAATTATGGATTCCAAGAGTTTTAGAAATTTGTCTTGATTTTACTCAGTTAAAATGTTTACTTTTATCAAATGTCAGGCGTTTTGATAGTTATCATTAGCCCTTTAGTTGATTTCTGGCTCCACAGAGGGGAAGGAACATCAAAGTGAAAAAGTCAAGAGGGGGGGGGGGAGGAACAGAAGAGTGTTTCAAAGATGTAAAAGAGACAGACACAAAGGTAGAAAAGAGGTGATGTGAGTTCTGTGGAAGTAGTCGAATATGACATAGAGTAGGGTGATGGTAGTTTGAAGTCAGAAGTCAACTGCCGGTTTGATAGACTTGTGTTTGAAGTCAGAAGTCAACTGCCGGTTTGATAGACTTTTGCCGTACGAGTATACGTTACCCATGGTGCACCACGTAGAGGTAAGACTATCGCACACCCCTCTCTGTTAAAATGTAGTGTCAGGCACGTCTCGTTTCTATTTTATGATATTTTAAAATCCATCCATAGTAGTTTATACACGAACTCTTGGACCAACATTACTCGTGTCAGCTTCATCACAGCAAATAACAAGCCACTTAATTCTCGCCTTCAAGGCCTCAATAAATCAGGTTTATTCATTACCCCAGTTATTTGCTCATCTTAATTTATAAAGATTGTTTAGGAAAGAAGGTCAATCTCAAAAAAGTAGAACATTGTTGTATAATTCTGTTTGATATTGGTTAGGGATAATATATTTTGGCGTATTGCTGGAACTGTTGTCTCTAGCTTGTAACCGGTAGTTGAAAGTTCGAATAAAAAGCCATTGAGTGCCATTTAGCATGACAAAATTTAGTGCGTTTCATTTGCTCTGTGGCTACTGATAAGTGTTTTTTCCTAAATACACTAATTTCTAAAATACTCCAAAGCCCATTTGAGATCAAGAATGCAAGGCAGTCAACTCTGTTCTACACTTCGAACTGCTAGAGGCTTTAGTGTTGGAGTATTGCAGTGTTTCAGTCTTATCGAAAACAAATAACAACAACTAGCCTTATGATCTTGGTTCATCGAATGTACTCTGAAGCTTTGTAATAACCGTTGACTCCTAGGCCTACGCACTAATTATTAAGCACTTTGGGGATCTCCTTTGTATGTACTTTGTAAAATCCGTTCTCTTAAAGGCCACAATGAAAGCTCTTTTACACTTTTCGCTAAAAACCTCGAGGAAGTAGTTCGTGATTAACCGCTTCTTTGCTTTGAATTATTCTTTCATATTTGCTGTTTATTCTCCAGTGTTCTACATCCGCTCTCCCCTTAAGGGAAACTCGCTGTTCGGGTTTTGATTTTACCTACTGGGACGCCACTAGGAGTTCAATATCTCATAACGCTTATAAAATTTTCAGTTTATCCCCCTCATTTACGTATGCGAATATCAAAATTATAGGCAATGTTTGCTTTGGACCTGTGTCCTCATCTCTCCATCGAAAAGCGGAAAAGGGGGTATAGAGAGGTATAATTCACTACTTAATTTACAAATATTCGGTAGCATTGGCGGTATAGTCATATGTCAAATATCAAAACTAGAAAATATGGAAGGGTGGGGGGGGAGGTGAGGAGTGCGGGGATAGCTAAGGCAAAGGGATTAAAAAGCGGTGAATATATAAACGTAATTCCATTTGCCAATATCGAATTGTGTCCTAGAAATGACAAAATACACTTTTTAGATATTTCGTTAAAAGAATTAAATTAACTAGATATTCACCCTTCAATTGACCTACCTCTACCTTTTATTTAAATTAATCACTGTGGTTGGTGGGATTTTGTCCTTGAACACCACTTGCACCCACGTGCTTTGCACTTGGAAAAGTGTGCATATCGATTTCGAGGGTTTCAAACAAGAGTTCAATCTAAATGACCATGATGAATGAAATTAATTATTCCTTACCTCGCTTTTAACCTCTTTTATCTTACTGTCCTTGTCATGAATCAGCTTCAACAATTTCAAAATTTTAAATTTCATAGGAATTGAAGCACCACCCGACAGAAACTGGCATACAAACGGAACGACATAGCGCAAATCATCGGTGCTGCTTCGCATTGCTTCACGCAGCTGATTCACAATGTCAAAGTCAATATCGTGGCGTATCAAAAGTCCCAGAAAACGTCCAAGATTTCTCAGATCCATTGCCTTGCCTGAATCAAATCCAATTTTTGGTAACTTGATTAAAATATCCTAAAAATTAAATAAAATTAAATCAGACTGGCGTTAAATTAATGATTAGACCAATAACCCCGTCTATTTAAAAAAAAACTACATTTCCTCACCTTCACTATTTCCATTCCTTCTAGGACCGCCCATTCTCTAGTTCCAGGAAAGTGGCGATTGATGCGCTTTACCAAATTAGCAAGCAACTCCGAATTCAAATCATCTTTAGGAACTCGAAGTTTAACAACTGCCTCCAGAAAAGGAACAACATCCCTCCGCTTCATAAGTGCTAGCAAATTCTCCGTCTTTGCCTCTATATTGAAGCTATCGATGTTCTCAACAATGTCATGTATAGCAGAGGCCTTTAGAGCGTCTCTCCTATGATTTTGGATTTGTGTCTCGTCATTTGACATTTTTTCTGAATTCATTAAGAAATTATGTCTGCAAAAAACAAAGGCATAAATTAGGTATACTTTTTGGGAAGGGGGGAGGGGGTTAATATCAAAACAAAGACATAATTGGGGCTGAATGTAATTTATTGAATTGATGAGAATTGGCCACAATAGTCACCAAGAGGACTCCTACGGCTCAGCTTTCCTTTGCATTTTAAGAATAAATATCGATTGAAAGGTTGTAGATGTGAATGGAAGGAAGACACATTTTGATCACACCAATGAAAATGTCCATTAAACACTGGTTTTCCTAGAGGTAGGAAGAGCATTCCAAATATGGCGTGGAGGATTGAATCGTCGGTATGGGCGATTAATTCAGTCGCGAACGAGAAAAAAGTACGAAACAGAAACGAGTAACATATTTGTGTTTTGTTTACATCAACAATGGCAATTTAAATGACAATTTTAAAGCAATTGGAAAATATTTTCACATTATCAAAATTGAATAAAAACAACAAGAATATGGGTATATTAGGAGATCACAGAAAACAGCCAGAAATTAAGTTTCTAAGGCAAAGAAAAATGAACCATGATTTGTAATTGGAATTCTGCCTTTTATCAACAGAGCAACAATGTCCAAACCCTATTAAGAACTCCGAAGAGAATGGAAGCATATTGACTGGAATTCACCGAATAGAGGAGTACAGGAATTAGAGTAACAACTAAACAGTGAAACCATGTATAGACAACTAAATAACTTGGAGAACGTACTGAATTAAAAACCACACGGAAATGGAATAACGGTGTTATCTGGAAGTTTGCTTAAATCGGGTTACATGCTGTGGTGTGTTAGTGGCAATTTGCGGATAGAGGCCATCAAGGCGTCTGTGTCATTAAATTAACCAATAGCACAAGAAGCTAAGACGAATATATAAATCAACTCCTCAAACGATTGGACAGATGTTGAATTGACGTAATGAAATTTTGGCAGTCGTATGATTACTCAAATGCGGCAAATGGGCCATCCTAATGACCTGATAGGGGCGCACTATGCAATTGATAAGGCTAAGCTTGGAACAAAGTTAGATCAAGTCCGCAATAAATCATACTTTGAGCAACAATGAAGCAATATATTGAACAGGGAGAATTCACAAGTTCGTACTGCTCATGTCATCAGCAATCGTATTAACTAAAACCAGAAGAACTGCATTTCTGGTTAAATTTTAAGCGAATGCATACAAATATGATCGATATGAACTACGCAAACAGACTAGATTACCGATTGAGGTTTCTGATAAACACTTATCAACTTCAAACCACATAGAACATCCGAGAATTCGTCAGGCTTATTCAGACATTCGACGTTGGTCTCTTGAACTTGTGAAACCACTATTAATTTATCAGCTTTATTGGCTAGAATAGAAATAATTACTACACTTAGACATGGCTGAAACTATTGTAAAAAACTCAACCCATGTTTAATAAAAGTACATAACAGCGGGAAACCAAATAGGCCCCAAAAATGTTCAAAAGGCAGCCTCTATTCGGGAAAACAATCGAACTATTTTAATCTAAACGGCTATTTAAAAGGCCACATCTACGTCAAGCACGATGTGTTTTGAGCAAGTTCTTTGGCCAAATAGGTGCCAGTGTATAAACACTACGCATTCATGTAAGCTGGGAGCTCTACTAACTCTCCAATATTATCCAGCAGTTTTGATAGAGATTAAAGCACAAACTATCTAAAATTAACAAAATGCAGTCCATGCGTGTGCTACCCAGGATCCGACGAGCCATCAATAAGCCTGCTCAGAATATTTTTGACAATGAAAAATCTATTCTTTTAACGTACCAAATAAGGCGGAACAAAAGCCCATCCCTGTGGAAACGCTTTCATTTTACACTTATATTAGTACTAATTAAACTCAGCAAACTAGTTAAGATGGCGCAAAATTACAAACCCAGATACAGAGCAAAGAACTTTTCAATCTAGAAATAAAAACTAAACAAAAAGAAAAATTAGTCTGAGCAAAGCTAAGTTAGGGGTAATAAATCTATAAGAGGGGCATAATGCGTCTGTAAGCATCTGCGGCAAAGGTCAATAGACATTGATATATTTTTCAGTAATGTAGGTGATAAGCTACACTAATCAAAAAATGTTTTCTCTATTACAAAAAGCCAAAATGGTTTCTACCATTAAAACACTCAAAACATAAATGTAAACAAACAACCACTACAGAAGCACATTACCTAGCATAGGCTACTTGCAAAAATTGGAGTCTAGATAGGTCAGTTACATAAGAAAACAAAAAAAACACAAAGGATTTGTATACAAAAATAAAAAGTAAAATATTCAGGTAGGAAGGAAACACTTAAATATTAAGTAAATTAGATATTAAGAAAGTCAGGTCTTAGGGACAGTGTGCACCGTTAGTAAGAAACGTTGTCAAAACGAACTATAAATACGATGGATGATATAAAAGGGATAGCATGAAGCAAAAGGTTAAGATAAAGTAGTTCACAAAATAAAAAGATAAAGTAAATGGGGTCGAAGATAGCATTCTTTAGGGCCGTTAGATTGTTGTCTCCAACAAAGAAAGGTGGAGCAAATAAGCACATTATCTGATCCCATTAAATACGTCATCTATCAACACAAAGTAGTGTACGAGTGCTCACAGAACCGAACCACAAAAGAAACGTGTAAGCTAAAATAAAAAAAACACGCATTCGTTACAAGTTATATAGTGGCAGTGGGCAATTACTTTGTCACGAGTACAAATACAGAAAAATCAAACATAACATAATAAAATTATACCTATAGACAATCATTCCAAGATAGTTAACTTTATTGAACACCGAATTAATGAGCATTTCAAATACATAAGACCGATTAAAAAGACGCACCGTTCATATAAGACGCCCCATAAGTGAAGGCGTTACTTTAAATGACCTCAAACAGGTTTCAATTTGGTCCTATGCTAACAGTTCAAACAAATTTCTCTAAAAAATAGAAATTTCAATGAACATGAGGTTATGAACTTTAGGTCATTTTTCATATGTATTTCTGAAAATCTGTTTTTCGGTACATATATATTTTCTTATTAAGCTTATACATAATAAAATTTATAAAGTAATTAATAGAGTGGTCAATTCTTCGTACCTTTTTGTTGCTGGCGACCTTCAAATTCGCTTATCTATTATCTTGGCACGTTTTCAAAGTGTTTTAGATTCAAGTAATTATATTTAATTTATTACATTTCCTAATTACATCCATCCTCATGTCAGACTGATATGCAAAGCTTAAATCTATGATTAGATCTTTAATCAAAATACACTTCATTAATATTTTAAAGGTTTGGGGATACTTAATAATTTTTCTTTATTGACTGTATTAAGTTCTTATTGGTTGCTTTTATTCAAAATCCGTAGATTGTAAATAAATGTTTGATTTCTCCGGTTTCTTCTCAAAACTAGCTCTACGATTGGCACAACACTTAAATTCATGCGATGCGAATTATAAATTTATATTCTAAAATCATATAAAGCAATATTATCCTTTGACTTTGATCATTTGAATGAAAAATCATGCTGGCTTATGCCGGAGAGTTTCGAAAGCTCACAAGTCCGAAAGAACGTCCATGGACGCTTATTCTAGTGGGCGGTTATTTAGGGTCAAATGCTAGAATGAAGTATTACAGCTTTTCTTTATTTAGGACTGAAATTTGATTCTCCTCATACGGGATTAGTCATTCCGAATGCACAATACGCGCTCGCTAGACACAAACGGAAGCGTATATAATCTTCTTAGGTAAAAAACTTGATTTATATATTATCGCCTATGGGCGGTAATTTAGTTCCAAAAATAGTTTCACGAAATGGTATTTTTAGTTCACGAGCCCTACGCAAATTTTCGGAAAACTCTAATTCAACTTAGGCCTCTCTTAGCATAAAGATGAAACTGACGCCATCAACCCATAATCTACTTATGCTCAGACGGAGCCTACTTTTCACTAACTACTGCACGAATTTGGTGATTAAAATATAATACGGTTCTACGTACTTGCTAACCTAACTGAGATAAATTTAATCGGCTTGCTTCAGAATCTAAAGTTCAACCGCACACTCAAAATAATGAGACTGTTCATGTTACAAAGAGTCTTTTACTAAAGGGAACCCTTTTAAAAATAATGATTCTCGTTAATTCCTCTTCTCATAGGTATGCACTGTGTAGCAATATTTGCATTTTTGTGAAAATGTTACTTTGGTACAGTATTTTGTTCAAATGGAGTAAAAATCTAAGTAGATAATATTCTCGAAATGTCCTGATTCTAGCTTCTCAAACAGACTTAAAGACCCAAATAGCCTCGAGGGTGCATACTTCCCATATTTATATTCCTTATTTACATTTGGTAAATAAGGAGCCAGAAACCATATTTATAAGTATTCAATCTGATTGTCACTACTTTCTTCCTTCCACCTGTAGTCTATTCAAATACATCATTTCATTTCTTTTCTCAAAAAGATAGCCTAAGAAAATGAAAAGATCGAGTCCCTTATAGGAATGTATATACTTTATGATCAAGACTGTGCTATCTATTTTCTTACTAAATGCCACTTAAAACTTTGAAATCTGTTCAAGGAAGAACCTTTGTTTGTCCATGGCGTAAGTTACTTCTGCATCGATTGTTCTTTTATCGATGAAATGATCAGTGTTCACGAATCTTATTCTAAATATTGCTTAAATTTTGTTTTGAATTTAGTTTAAGTATGCGAATTTTGCATTTAGACAAATCTTGCAAGTGGTATTAATTATATTTGCTACGGACGTTTTGTTGTGGAATAGGATACCTATCGAACAGTGTTAACTACAAGCAACCAGTTCCCCCAAGATCAAGAATATAGAATTGACGTAGGACCAGAATTTATTGAACGACAGCGACTAAAATGAAGCGGATTAGAGAGAAAGCAAGAAAAATGCGATTGTACAATAAAAAGCTGAGTTTTCGCGAGAGAGGCCACCATTAATTACCAATTGATTTTTTCTGATGCGGCATTTGAAAACGGTTCAAGCAAACGTAAAACACATGACTTTTTCATCGAGACAATTTAAGCTGACGATGATCAAAAAGTATTTATTTCGAAAATAATTTAGGAAATCCTTTAACTTTCTAATTGCAATCAGATTCAATTTTTACTTGCTGTGATAAATTTAATTCCTTATTTCACGAAAGCATTCAACGAATATTTTGTATCTTTGCGATGCATTTTGATTGAATAAGGTAAGATAGAAATGAGGTGAGATTGATGAAATTAGTTGAATTTTTCATATTTGCTGAAATATATTTGGTATAAAGACATTAAATGGGAGGCCTTACTCCTATTTTTGTCCCTTCCACGCCCCATACAATTTTTAAGAAATCTTCTCCTAAAATATAGTTGTAACAGACTCAGTTTATTCCCATACAGTTCCGTAAAAGGCCTTTAATATAATCACTTCCTATTGTAGCATAACTCTTGAAATTACTGAGTTTATAGGCTCGAGGCTTATTGCTGATTGAAAGTATTGATCTCAGAATTTCATGAGCATCTAGACGAGCATCGAAAAATATTCTCTTCCCATGGACGGAGTGAGCTTTATTCAAAATTCTTTTTGTTCATTGAATTGCGAATAAATTCGAAATTAAAAAAACGATAGCATAATTCTTTTTGCTCTGTTTAGCTTTCAAATCTACTTCTTTATACTAATACTTTATTATTTCGTATTTCTTCCAGCTATTTATTTAGCAAAATTACAAATGCGGATGGATGTAAACGGTGAGAAGGTTTGTAACCTCATTTTCAAGACGATTTCCAAGCGGCAAATGAAGAGATGTGATTCAGATACTATATATGAAATCATAAGTGCTATCAGGGCACCATGGTTTGTGCCCCATTTCGTTAGAAGATCGGATATTAACTTGGACACATTAGCTGAAGTTGTGATGAACACAGATAAACGATTCCCCGGTTATCATGAATTCATTGTCTCCGAAGTTATTAGAGAAGTTAAAGTGAGTTTTGCTAGCGTCTCTTAATTATACATGCCTGTGAATCGACAAAGGTAGCTATTTAGATGGATATAAATAGATATGGCTGAAAGAAAATAGTCCGGGAAAGGGTAGGGGGGGGGGAGATTTGATTCCTGGAAAAGCGAAGCTATTCTTCTCGAAAACCAGATGTTTCCATTTCTTCAAAATATCTTTTGAACGGACTAGCACTTAATTTAATGCTAATCTTGATGATGACAAAATAATGTTTGAGGTACAATCGGAACTTGAGCATCGACAGTCCAAGAACTGTAAGTCCGTTGATGGTGTAAAAGTGTTGCCTTCTTTCCCATGAACATATACGCAGTTGGCAGTTTTGAACTTTGTACTTTTGATCTAATTCATTTGAGGTAGGATCCTTTATTTCAGTAGCAAGAATTGACACTACGGAGTGTTCGGCCAAGACTATCAGGACAAAATAAAGACTGTAGTTCGACGTTTTATAATATTCAAAAGATGCTTTGGGTTGGGAGAACGCGAGACTTTTTGTGGTCTAAATATGAAGTTCTCTTAATTGAAACTTAGAATTTCCAGAGGAAACCACTGAGCTAGTTTTTTAATTGTAGCGCTACATGAGTTCAACCTCAAAATTAGACATCTTTCTTAGTTTAGGGTACCCTCAAGTTTGTTATTGTTCGATACTATCATTAAGGTTTTGAATGGACCCAAGTGGAAATTTAATTTGAATTTTGAGTTCTGACACTCTTAAAATGATCTGCAGGGAAAGAAAATAATGAGACACAATTCCTTCATCGACGACTGTGCTCCGCATTAACACACCGAAAACAAAGATTTATGCCCATCATTCCTCTTGTCTCACTTGAGCGTACTCAGAAAAAGGTAGATAAACATTTTTATAAAGCCTAGATTTAATTTATTGGCACTCTTTTAATTCATATTATGCAGAAATTTCGAATTCTTTCAATCGGAAAGGAATGTCAACAAACTTCAACAAAAATTTTAATTCTGTTTTATAGTTTGGGAAAGATAAGGTGTTATAGTAACTTAGGGAAAAGGGATGTAATAGGCCCAAAAGATTTCAAGTGGAACTTGGTTTCAAGTTATTTTGCGGTGTTATTACTAACTGTTTAGAATGGCAAGTAACGTACAATAAACGTAGGATTATATAACTCGCTTTCATACTTCTATGGCCTCTTGTCACAACCCCGCCTCCTCCCCGTCCCGTCGGATTCTCCATTTCCCCTAATACTCACTCCGCCTTTACATTATCCATTTTAAGTTGTCCAATATGCACATTGTCTAATTTAACTAGGCAATGTTATATAAGCCTTCAAGAAAATAATTCCGAGGCTGAATTCCATAGTCTAATTTAGTTAAATTTTTAAGGGACTTTATTTTTGCCTTAAATTTATTTAGAACTTGTATACTGCATACTCTTTTCAAAAATTGTCCACCATCTTCGAAAAATTATAAAATATTTAAAACAGGGATTATTTATTTGCTGTGACATTGATTTTCGTCAAGGACATATTCTAAAAGTTGGTTAGATTTAGTGTCTGATCTAACCCCTATAGCATTTGCACTTTTCTAAGGCCAATAGCAATCGGGCGAATCCAGAAAATATGTACTTTAATATGGTAGAACCCAGCGAAGTTCACACCAAGTAGGTTCCTAAATGGTATTTCACGCTTTTCTTTTTCAACATATATTTTTATACAATGCGAAGGAAATTCATATTTCTTCTCTTCTGATTGGTTTGAAGGATACAGAGGTGAGGTCATCATCATTTCTTCGAAATCACAATTGATGTGACTGTTTTGTAATGACTAGAATTTATATTTTACGTAGTCCCGTGGGATTTGATTGAGGGCAGAGTAGAAGTTGGGGGTGGATTCAGTATATTATCGTGATTTGCCACTGTAGAAGTAATGAGTGCCTCTATTCCCCACATTCTAGAAGTTTAAATCTCAATGATTTCCCTCCATTTTCCTGGGAAAATTCTTGTTAGCTTAATCTACCTACTGTCAACGAGTTGAACCAGTCAGAGAGGCGTTTGTTTTATACGAAACATTGCACATCCCAACAATTTGGAGTAATCATGAAGTTAAATAGATACAAATTATATGCTCTATTGTTGCTCAATAAATAAGTTGGACCATGGGATTGAATGGGGGGGGGTTGTTAACCTCATTGAACTGTTCTAATGAGTGAATTTTCGTTGTCCCCGAGGTGAGTAGAAAATAGTTCTTTAGAAGACTTTAAAAGTGCTGTTGTCTTGCAGCTAAGAGAAATTTTTCAGTATTCTAATAAGAGTTATCTAATCACAACGTAGTCACTTACACATACAATCTATTCTTGACAGCTTTCATCGTTAGTGAAGAAGTTTCAGATAAACAAGTATTTGGCGTACCGGCTCCAATGCTCTTTAGTTATGGAGTTTCATCGTTTCAATCGCAAAGAGTAACGGTTTATAATGGTGAAGTTTGTGTGGTTAAACCAATGAGCACACCAAAAGTCATATCAAAGTGAGTAAGGAAGGTAATTTAAGCAAATTTAATTATTTGCTGTTCCTTTGTGTCCTATGCATTTTCCTTTGTTACGGTCACACATAAAAATATAATTCATCATCTGTGCCTGTTTGCTTCACGTTCAATTACTTCCATCTGATTATCATTCCATTTACATCGTAGAAAGGAGAGGGGGGGGGGNGGGTAAGTGATGAACTTCCGATTTTCCTCCACTTTCAACATGCAATTCGAGGGGACATCTGAAGGCGTATCTTGCCACTAATTGGTTTCGTGTTCCCACTCCCCCTCCGGGAAAATATTTTATTGATTTTAAAAATTGCAGTCCACGTATTCCTTTGTCTACGAGATTGCGACCATTTCGACAGGCCATTCTACCCATCACCTCAAAATTTTATCATGCTGTTTGTTCCTCGAGTACTCAACCCTCCTGTTTTGAGCAAAACAAGACTTCTGATTACAGGAAAACAAGATTCTTTTTTGACCTCGTTCACCTCAACCCTGATACACATGTTGATTAAAAGGTCAGTGCTCTCTGTAATGTAATTCATTTTGATAATGAATACACAGGTGGATGCGTTCATTTATTTATTTATATCAATAGGCAGGCGTTTTGATGGTTATCATTAGCCCTTTAGTTGGCTTCAGGCTTCACAGAGGGGAGGAGGAATATCAAGTTGAAAAAAGTCGAGAGGGGAGGGGGAACAGAAGAGTGCTTCTAAGATGTAAGAGACAAACACAAAGGTAGAATAAAGGTGAGGTGAGTATTGTGAAAGTAGTCGAATTTGGCATACAATGGGGTGATGGTTGTTTGAAGTCAGAAGTCAACTGCCAGTTAATAGACCTTTTTGTCATATGATGAATATGCGTCGCCCAGGGTGCACCACGTGGAGGTGCCTCGATAAAGCTGAATTTCATGGCTTCTGGTATTGCAGGCAACCATATTGACTGTTGTCTCGCACGGTTAGGTCAAATCTAATTAACTCATCTTTATTTTCATTTAGAGGTTGATCCGTAACCCTATTGAAAAGAAGGCAAAATCATCAAGTAAAAGCTCACAAATATTTCCGGGAGTTTTTCAAACCCCCCAACCCTGCCCTCACTTGGAACACCGAAACCTATTCAAGTGTGTTATGGCAGAGAGAATGAAAAAAAAGACATTTTCTAATTAGTAACTTTAAATCACGCAGTCTATGACCATGCCTAAGTGCTTAGTTTACTAACGGGGGGGGGGCACTAGGTAATGAAGTGAGCACAGCGATGGAAGAAGTGGACTGGTAGAAAATATGCTCAAATAGGACAGAGGCATAATTTTATTTACAATCCCGCTATTAATTGCCCTCTGCATAGAGACCATCCCACCCAATTCTTTCATTTTGTGTCAACTTAGTAATCATCTTATTTTGATTCATCTGGGGTTCCCTTCGGCTTTGCTGTGGGGTTAGGTTGACCCAATGTGTATTTATTAAATAATATATATATATATATATAAGTCAATTTTTAATGAAAAGGTATTAAGGTCTTTAATAATTTGTAAGAAGATGGAACATCAAACAGAATCCATTGCTGTCTCATCTAGAATGGAGCCTATTCTATACGATACCTGTTTTCCCTATGTTTGTCTGCAGTCTGTCGTGGTTACTTCCTTAGATTGCCTTCCATGCAGCAGTGGAGAATTCGGGGGTGCAATAATTGACTAAAATTTAATTATTTATATCAAATGGCAGGCGTCTTGATGGTTATCACTAGCCCATTAGTTGACTTCAGGCTTTGCAGGAACATCAAAGTGAAAAAAAGACGAGTTGATTGGGGGGAACGGAACAGTGTTTCAGAGATGTAAAAGAGGCAGACACAAAGGTAGAGTGAAAAAGGTGAGATGAGAACTGTGGAAGTAGTGGAATATGACATAGAGTGGTGTCATGGTAGTTTGAAGTCAGAAGTCAACTGCCGGTTAATAGACTAAAATTGACCAAAATAAATTCTTCACAGTTTACTTTTCAGACGCATATTCTCAATAAATTACCTTTTTTTCTCTCTTCCAAACTGCCTATTTAGTGAAATAAGTTCACCTTGTACGCACTTTGTCACTGCGCACATGAACTTTTTGTTGGTTTTGAACATGAACTTTTCTTATTGGCGTCCAAAGAAGAAGAAAAGGCGCTTCGACGCATATGCCTACGCGCACAAGTGACCACTTTTCGCTCAAGAATTTAGCGGCGGCATTTTGATGAAAGGAATGTCACTAGTGGATTCCTGCTCTCATTTTAATTCTCACTCGTTAGCCAACTCGCCCGATATTGTNGGAGCGACAGGAAAATATTGAGGCAACAAGCAATGAGAGTTGTAAGCTATTAACAAACCTTGTGTCTCCCCCTCAAGATGCTGATTTATTTATCCTTGGAGTATAACACAGAATGAACTGAAATTTGAAGTTAATATGCTCATGTTTCTTTTATAGATCATACTTGCTGATCTTCCGAGAGGGGATTTAAGTGAATCGAAGTTGACGTATTTAAAGAAGCTAGGCAGATTTCTGGGGTTGGTGACTCTAACCCAAAATAGACTAGTTTTTGACAAGGATTTAGACATGAAGGCGCTTACACAAGATGCGATTTTGGCGGGCAAGGATGATATTCTCCACGTTCTCCGATTCATGACCCAATTTCTAAAAGGTCTGAATGGCTCACTTATACGACCGTACAATCCTTATGTGATACGTCTTTTGCGACCTTTGAAATGCCTCTATGACCAGAGCTCTACAGATTGTAGTATTAAAACGGAGGTAAGATGCATTAATTCATTAATAAGTTTTGAGATCGATACGCTGTGTGAAGCCATTGGGATAAAGATTGGAGAGATTTTGGATATTAAAGCTGAGGCAAGCGGTATCACTTCAATGACAACTTTTAAGGCTAACGTGTCTGGACAAAGTACCGAATTCAGCTCTGATTCAGAGGTGGACTCACTAAAAGAAATGCCCTATATTGGTTATGAGGTCAGTGTTTATTTTTTTAAATTAATTATATTTATTTATTTACATAAAATGGCAGGCGTCTTGATGGTTATCATTAGCCCTTTAGTGGACTTCAGGCTTCACAGAGGGGAAGGAACATCGAATTGAAAAAGTCGAGAGGGGGGGGGGGAACAGAAGAGTGTTTCAAAGATGTAAGAGACAAACGTAAAGGTAGAACAAAAGTGAGGTGAGTACTATGGAAATAGTCGAATATGGCATAGAGTGAGGTGATGGTAGTTTGAAGTGAGAAGTCAACTGCCAGTTAATAGAATTTTTTGCCGTATGAATATACGTTGTTCAGGATGCACCACGTGGAGGTAGGTCTATCGCATAGCCCAAATTAATTATATTATCTAAAGAATCAGCAATTTGACCTTTAGAATATTTAGAAGAAAACAGTTAAAGTAGTTGTACAATGTGGGTGCAGGTTTGCATAGTTTGGATGTACCGAGTCGGATCGATTAATGCCCATAGTTACAACGATCTAGTGGTATAATTAATTATGGTCAGCAGAAGAGGTGGTAGGTTACAAAGTTCCTATAAAATCGGCTCAAAGATACCTGCCCTCTACGTAGTGCAACCTAAAGACGCTAAAGCACTGGT
>UZAE01013508.1:0-21696 GCA_900617975.1 Rodentolepis nana | reverse complement strand
GGGGGGGGGGAAGATCACGTCACAGCTTGATGCTGGCTATATAATTTTAATATCGATAACGAATTAATTAATTAAGGGATGAGGTATGAAATCATGAGAGAAGCTTAAAGTATTCATCCAAGATTAGCATATCAATCCTAGCATTTATGTTTAGTTTTAAAGAACACCTTCACAGATTGGGAGTATACACTCAACTCACATGTACACCTTCACAGATTGGGAGTATACACTCAACCCACATGGACCTTCACAGATTGGGAGTATACACTCAACCCACATGCCCCCTTCACAGATTGGGAGTATACACTCAACCCATATGCCCTTTCACAGACTGGGAGTATACACTCAACCCACATGCCCTCTGGATTGGGAGTATACACTCAACCCACATGCCCCCTATGTAGCCTGGGAGTATACACTCAACCCACATGCCCTCTATGTAACCTAAGAGTATACACTCAACCCACATCCCCTCTATGTAACCTACAGGAGGAAATGGTATACACTCAACCCACATACCCTCTATGTAACCTACAGGAGCCTCACATGCCCTCTATGTAACCTACATGAGGAAATGGAGAAGCCATGCCCCCTATGTAACCTGCATGAGGAAATGGAGAAGACACACTGACCGGACACGATTGCCTGGCAAAACGCCTTCACAGAATAGGGGTATACACTCAACCAGCCCCCTCTTCACAGATTGGGAGTATACACTCAACCCACATGCCCCCAATGTAACCTACTATTGGGAGAATACACTCAACCCACATGCCCTCTATGTAGCCTTGGGAGTATACACTCAACCCACATGCCCCCTATGTAACCTTCAAGAGGAAATGGAGAAGACCCACCTGATTCGGTGTCCCGGGAGTATACACTCAACCCACATGCCCTCTATGTAACGTAGAGGAGGAAATGGAGAAGACCCACCTGATTCGGTATATTGGGAGAATACACTCAACCCACATGCCCTCTATGTAGCCTGGGAGTATACACTCAACCCACATGCCCTCTATGTAACCTAAACTCAACCCACATGCCCTCTATGTAACCTACATGAGGAAACGAGAAGACCCACCTGATTCGGTGTCCAGCCCTAAAGACACAGAAGACCCACCTGATTCGGTGTCCAGCCCTAAAGACAGGAAGACCCACCTGATTCGGTGTCCAGCCCTAAAGACAAGGAGAAGACCCACCTGATTCGGTGTCCAGCCCTAAAGACAAGGAAGACCCACCTGATTCGGTGTCCAGCTCTAAAGACAAGCAAGAAAGCCAGAGATACTGGGAAGCAAGAAGACAGCTAATGAGCTGAAAGCAGAGTACGGGGAAGCAAGAAGACTGCTAATGAACTGCTATTAATTAACCGCTATAAATGTAAGAAGCAAGAAGACAGCTAATGAATTGCTATTAATGAACTGCTATAAATGTAATTAAGCCAGAGATACTGGGAAGCAAGAAGACAGCTAAATGAACTGCTATTAATTAACTGCTATAAATGTACCCCCCTTCATGAACGAAGAAGACAGCTAATGAATTTCTATAATTAACTGCTATAAAGACCCACCTGATTCGGTGTCCTGCCCTAAAGACAACGACGGAAAACCAGAGTACGGGGAAGCAAGAAGACTGCTAATGAACTGCTATTAATTAACCGCTATAAATGTAAGAAGCAAGAAGACAGCTAATGAATTGCTATTAATGAACTGCTATAAATGTAATTGCTATTAATAAGCTGCTATAAATGTACCCCCCCCCCCCTTCTTGGGGGAAGCTGAATTCAAAGTTTAAGGGATATTTGATAAATATCATAAAGCCTGCCATTTAAAATAAATTAATTTTAAAGGAGATTTTATGAAACAGAGATCTAATACCAACCAGATGGCACCAAATCTAAATGATAATAACCTAAATCACTTGACTCGGAAGTACCGTAGTTAGGTACTATTCCAGAGACACCTCCTCATGTTGATAATAACGAAAAATTCTGTAAGCCATGGGTGATAGCGATAATATTTCAACAGAACGCATGTGACAACGCTCAATGAATTTCGCCACAATTGGCAAAAAAATTTGGAGTTACTTAATATTGCAACCACTTTGTGGTCGTTGATGCATATCCATTTAAAAGACCTTGCACTCCTGAACAAATTTTAAGAAACAGAGTGATAGGGCGTTTTTTATTTGTTAAAGCTATGTGAAGACATTTAGAAGAAAAATTCAACTTTTTGAAAGTAAGAAAGCGAAGTACAAATCCCCTGTGATGAAATAATTAATTTGGGGAAAATACAAAACCTCTACGCGCGCTCTCCCTCACTCTTTCCATTTGAAATATTTTGATTGGATAAGGGTGTATTAATGTGATTTTATCATCGCTTTCGTTCTAAGCATAGCAGTTCTATTTGCTTCAGCACACCCTCCACCTCACTCCGCCCCCCCCCCCCCCCCCCCCCCCCCCCCCCACCAAGACCTTCAGCTCACAACTGAAAATTAAAAGCCGCTTTCATTTCCACTTTTTATATGTCACAAGTACTAAGAATATTTAAACGGAACAATGAAATAAATTTGACTGCTCATTAAAGCAAAAACGTTTATTTATTTATATCAAATGGCAGGCTTTATGATAGTTAGCATGGGGTGCGCGATAGACTCACCTCCACGTGGTGCACCTGGGCAACGTATACTCAAACGGCGCCTGTTTATAGACTTTTTGGCTTATGAGTATACGTGGAGCAGGGTGCACAACATGTAGGTAAATCTATCGCACGCCCCACTACTTAGAAGTTGAACCCGGCATCATATTTAGCAGCAACAGCATGGGACGGTGAAGCATGGATCACAACGAGCGTATTCCACAATAGAAGTCATGTGTTCAATTCCCATCGGCATACACTCGACCGGCTAATGGGAGTGGCCAAGTCTTGGTAATGTAGAAGATGGTGGAATTCACATTTCTCACCACTTTTTACCTACGTACTATTTTAAAATGACTATTTGTTACAATATTAGCCAGTTTTGCAAATAACACAACGATACTGTTTTCTACTTATGAAATAATATTCCCATTATTCATAAATAAACGAAAATAAAAAACACATATTCGATTGTCAAAATAAATATATTGAGTAATTAAATAGGTCCATTAATTCATCCGATGTATAAGAATTATATTGCCAGTTAAAAAAGGCTCTGTGGTAGGAAAATGAACAGTGTTTACCAATTCAATTAAATCCAGAGTATTTCGATATTCTCGGAAAGGATGGCAGGCCAACCTAGATAAAATATTAAATTATTGCAAAGATTTGATGATATTTAGGCACTGTTGTGAGTGTATCAGCTGACATCGTCTCCCCCACTTACCGATTCATTCAGATTCGCATCTTTTTGACTCATAGCGCCAGAGGAAATTTGATTTGAGGTCATTGAATAGTGGAGCACTGTTCATTAACACTTCTACATTATGGGGAAGTAAGTGCGGCGCTTCAAAAGGTTTCCTCAACGGGAAAGTATTGTGTCTTCGCACTTCAGAGTAACTGCAGAATTGGGGTTCAACTAATTTGCGAATGCTGCAGAATATGTTGTTATTAGGTAGACCCAATTTAGTTTCCTTACAGGAAAGATCCAGAGGTTCGTCTTTAGGTGGAATCCAAGAGGAGTGGGAAGCCAAAAGCTGATCTCTGAGAGCATTTATCATCAACTGATTCACGAAGTTTGAAAACGCTGTGGTTGAGCTGTGGTTTGTATTTTGGTAGAGGCTATTGAGTGGCGAACGCCTATTTATTGTGGTCCGAGAACGCTTGACTTGACTCATGCGATCGAAGCGTTTAAACTCATTCTGAGATTCCTCAATGGAAGAAGTTGAACCTTCCAGAAGGCTACTCATTTCATGTGAATCTTCGAGACGCATTCGCTTAGAACAAAAGAGTCTTTGATGTCTGTTAAAGACATCCTCATTAGCATCTTTGTGTTTGCGACCAAATTGGAAGATAAGTGGATCCACAAGGTAGGTTGGTGGAGAAGGAGGGAATGGCAACCTTTTCAGTGGTTTCTCGTCGTTATTTCTTGTCAGATGACCTGATAACTCTTCATCTGCTAGATTTACAGCCTCTGCAGCCAATCTGAAGGGATATTCAAAGAGTTCGAAAATACTTTGCAATTAGAATGCGCTTTATTCTCCAACAAAAATATTCATGTATAAAGGAAAATTTCCTCTATATAATGATACCTCCCATCATTTTTAAATTAAACTTCATCTTAAATTCGAGTTAAATAACCTTTATATCCTATGGCCTTGATGGCACCTGATGGTAAATGGATCATAGGAACTCTTAAAGAGGCACCATCTTTGCCTATGATTGGTGTAAGCGTACTCTAGTTGGTCTGCAGAATCTACTCGAATGCCTATAATTTATTACCACTGAATTATATATAAAATCAATATTTATACTCAATTACAATAATATTATCATACATCTTAAACAATTATTCGTTCAAATAACCTACATTGGAATATATTTCACTATATTCATAATATCAAATAAAGTAGTTACTAATAAGTTTCATAAGTTAATTAGCCATAATAGTGAAAATTATTATTTAGATAAACTCACACTGACTATTCTATTGATGATTAGTTATTCGTGCAGTTAAGAAAACTTTAAACTTCGTGAACTGGAAGTTTTATGCAAATAAAATAGTTGCCATGGTATATGTTTTATTACTTGTTTGAATGAGACATAATTGAGATAAGATTACGGATAGGAAAGAAATGTTTGAGCATACCGCAAAATAAACATAGCTAAGAATTGGGAGACCCTCAGCCCGTAATTTACACGAAGACCGATTGTTGACAAATAATTTCCTTTTAAGATGCGCATAATGAAGCCTGTTGGGAAGATGGGGTGCGAAGATGTACTCCTAAAGTTGATTGTGATTGGTCAATGCTACTATGCCGCCGAGGTTTGCGTTAATATCTCCTAAATGCTACCGTGCACGCGTAAGTTGCCAATTAAAAAGCTGCTAAATAAACAGGCTCGATGAGACTATAAAGACGTTCGTTTGTGACCTTAAGTACTAAGTATTCATTCCTTTGTGAGGAATCCAAAGGTTTTTAACTTTTCACAAATTTAGGAGGCTGAATAAGTGCGGAAATCTTGAAATGGATGGATAAATTAAAGCAAATTACTAATTACTCAATTAGATCCAAACCAACTAATACGTGATGGCATTCTCATAACTATCCAATATTTTTTATTTTCATTGTTTGCCGCTTGGAGGTAGTTCACCATTGCTCCTGATACTAGGATTAATCAACAATACGGGGTGACATTAAGGAATTGAGTATCATAAAAATAGATTGTGGGGTGTGCGATAGACTTACCTCCACGTGGTGCACTCTGGACAACCTATTCTCATACGACAAAAAAGTTCATTAACTGGCAGTTGACTTCTGACTTTAAACTGCCATCATTCCACTGTATGTCATATTAGACCCCTTCCGCAGTACTCATCTTACCTTTTTTCTACCTTTGTGTCTGTCTGTCTCTTTTACATCTTTGAATCACTCTTCTGTTCCCCCTCCCCCTCCACTTTTACTCACTTTGATGTTTTTCTCCTCCGTGAAGCTTGAAGTTAGCTAAAGGGCTAATGATAAGTTTCATAAAGCCCGCCATTTGAAATAAAATGGGTTGTTGTTTTCTGTTCTTATCTAGACAAGGTGCAGGAAACAGCTCTGAAAGTTCCCCTCGTAATTGACAAAGTGCTTAACATAATATATGAGGTATAAATATCATTTAATTTTCAATGATGAAATTTTTTACCCACAAAACAGACAGAGAATACGTCAGAAAGACATTCCATACTGCTTCACTTTCATCGGGGCTTGAACTAAAGCCATTATTGAAATTTATTTTCAAGTTCACTTATTTGCATTTCGGTTAAAACGTTTAAATTTGGCAATGGTAATTTAAATGTTGCCCCAAAATCAGAAAGACTTATACGCCTTAATGGTGACGCATTGAAATCCCTGATGAATTAGATACTCGATCAACCATGATATGTTATTTCAGAGAATCGCACTTCCATGGTCAACTGAACAATAGCACTTAAAGAGCTTCGGCAAGTTAAATAGGATAGGAATTTGGGTGCCCTCAAATCCACTCTTCCAAAAGCCCAAAATGAGTGGGGAAATGCTCACATCGTCCTTTTACACTACAGATATGAAGCGTTTGCGACAACGTTATTCATGAAAATTTATGATTATCTCCAACTCAAGCGTCCATTCCATCCCCTAATCCAAGCCAGGGTTGATCCTCTGTGAATCTCTGCCTCACATTTGGTGGAATGCATTCCTGAAAAATGTATTGCGAGTTGTTAAAATCTCGCCCAACAGTTAATACTAAAGATTATTTTTTCAAAAATTAGGAGACTAAACAAGGAAATAATTGGCAAAGTTCTTAGTTAACTGAATATTATTATTATTAACTGAATATCATATTAAATTTCTTGGTATGGCACTGCGGGCACACAAAGCATGAAAGACCTTTCAAAAATTTAGGAATCAAATTAGGAGGTTCCACCACATCCTCTATTTTTGTCAGATCTCCGCCCGTCCCATTACCACCTTTTTAGGTCTGCGGAGCATGCTCTTAGGGAGAAATGATTTCGAACTGCTACTGAAGTCGAAACATCACGTGAATGTGGGTTCTTATTAGTAAACTTTATTTATTTATATCGAATGGCAGGCGTTTTGATAGTTTGATAGTTGACTTTAGGCTTCACAGAGAGGAAGGAACATCGAGGGGAAAAAGTCGAGAGGGAGAGAGAGGGGGGTGGGGAAGAGAAGAGTGTTTCAAAGATTTAAAAGAGACAGTCACAAGGGTAGAAAAAATGTGAGGTGAGTACTGTGGAAGTAGTCAAATATGACATATTGTGGGGTGATGGTAATTTGAAGTGAGAAGTCAACTGCCGGTTAATAGACTTTTTCGCCGCATAAGTATACATTGCCCAGGATGCACCACATGGAGGTAAGTCTATCGCGCACCCCTTATTAGTAAACTTAAAGTGTTTTCAAAAGGGTTATTGAAAACTACAAGGACAAACGGTGGGGGAACTTATATTATATACCATATTTTGAAATTATAAATAAATAAAATTTTTTATTGATTTAAAACGAGCAGTTTCTCATTGATATTTCAAATAAAATTTTCATTATTTTTAATAAGACCTATGAAATTCAGAAATTAAGTGCTTAACTTTGAAGATTGACATTCTTTCTGTTAGTGCCAAAGTTTTGTTTTAATTTCTATAAATGGTTGCTCAGAATTGGCGAGGTTGCATATGCCTGACCTTGCACGAATTCTCTTGATATGAAGTTCCGCAAACCTGAGAAATTAGAATCGAATTTGAGACTGCAAAGGATCAAGCACTACAATGACTATTTCAGTAACTTGAGTGATTGACTTTTTTGTCTCAAGTGTGAGAGCGTGCGTGGATGTATCTTGTTGTTCATTTATTACCTGATGACTTCAAGGAAGTTACGAGTAATGAGAACAATGGAGAATTTTATGCCAATCAAAAAGCAAGATTTTTATGCTAAAACTCAATCTTGGGGTGGGGTGGGGGGGGGGGGGGGGGGGGGGGTTTTCCNGGGGGGGGAGGGGGAGGGTTTACCACTAAGGAAGCTCTTTGGATAACGCAGCTCCTCGAGGTATTCGAAATCACTTTAAGTTGGCTATAATAAGAGACCCTTTGTAATAATGAGGAAAAACACATTTTCAAGAATGGCCGGACGCTGAGACTGCTTCTTATACACTGGAGAGGCAATGGTTGTATTACAAATATGACATGGAAAAAAACGATACAGATCATTAAAAGTTGTGATTACCATGGCTGACATTGAGGTTTCAGATGTCTTTTGAGAAAATTAATAATATTTCTGGAATTTTAGTTAAAATTTGCTCATCTTTGGCTTTACCATCGTCGTGTTCATTTCTATCTGAGATTAGATCTCTTGACATCTAGGCACCTGTCCATAGGTCTCGTAAACGGGGATTTAAATACTCTTGCAGCTGTGCGATCACTTATTTCAATTATCTCCAAGCTTGATTACACAAAACTGCACAAGTTTAAATTGCATTGAGCCTGCTTTAGCTAACTTGCAAGGCTTTCAACCCAACTAAATCTTTTAACTTAGCAAATCTCACTTAACTATTACCTAAATTATTGTGGGGACCGTATTTGGAAAAGACTTTATGTATATTTCAATGGCATATTTTATAGACGATGTACTTGGAAAATATCTTTTCAAAAATAATTACATTTGTAAGTTGAAAATATATATATGGCACTTTTAGCATTTACATTAATATTAATCTTTGAACTGTATTGTCCAAGTTAGATAACTACTGAACAAATTATTTATCGCAAAGGGCTAAAGGATCTTCCTTAAATATTTTAATTTAAAATTAAATTGGAAAAAAGAAAGAAAGAAATCTTTTTATATACAACAAAAGGTTTGGTATGATAAATGTGGTTGGCAATTATTTCCAAGATAAATTTATTCATGTAAACATCCTTTTATCATAAAGTTTATGGAAAAGGACAAATTTTACAATTGTAATATTTAAAATTTTAAAGAAAGTATTCAATACTTATTTTAAATGTTACAAAATATGTCTAAAATTATATTACTTGGTTAAATTTGTGGTAAAGCAAAATTCCTATTTTCCAAGTCAAGCGCACAAATTAGCAAACAAATGGTTTATATTTTCTGTGCTTCTAAAAGTGAATTCACATAGAGAGGGGTAGTTTGTGCCTCTTTTTTGCAGCTCAATCTCCCCTTTCGAAATCCCACCCCTCCCCCCCCCCCCCCCCCCCCCCGCTCACTAAGTTTCGTTAACGAGCAAAAAAACCGTATTGTCCTCACTACTACTGGCAAAAGCTAATTATCCATTATTTCTGTCAAGTGAAAAGGGACTTTTTGTCCCTCCTTAACATTCTCTTCAACTCTACTGTCTTCTACTTTGTGTCAGTAATTGCTATTGCAGTTGTCATTTTGTCAAACGAAATTCAGCTCCTTCTCTTGTTACTGCAAGAATAGGCGCGCAAAGTAAATTCCCTCAAAATCCATTTTTTTCGAAATTCCTCAATTGGTTAATACAAGAGAAAGCTATAGCAAATTAAATGACTCAAAGCTGTAATACAGGACAATTAAATCCAAGTGGCATCACCAATCATTTGCTAGATACAAGTACGTGGGCATGAACTCACCCGGAAATCTAGTGATCAAGTTATGAAAATCAAATTTTAGAGCATTTGTTTATTACAAAATGAAATATGCTTCTTATAAAAGTATGTGTGTACCATAAACATTTTGACGTATTTGTAAATTCAAATTAGTGAGATACTTTAACAATTCGTATGTTCAGTTACTATCAAACGGTAAATTTCATTCTGTAAATGCACCAGAGGCTTTAGAGGAACATAATTTAGAGGTGGGCTTAGCGGATATGTCAAGGCCTTCTTGACTGGTTAATTATTATGTTTATATCAAATGCAGGCGTATTGATGGTCATCATTAGCCCTTTAGTTGGCTCAAGGCTTCACAGAGGGAGGGAACATCAAAGTGAAAAGAAATCGAGAGGGGGAGGGTGAACAGAAGAGTGTTCCAAAGACGAAGGTAGAAAAAAAGGTGAGGTGAGTACTGTGGAAGTAGTCGAATATGACATACAGTGGGGTCATGGCAGTTTGAAGTCAGAAGTTAACTGCCTGTTTATAGACTTCTTTGGTGTATGAGTATACGTTGTCCAGGGTGCACCGCGTAGAGATAAGTCTATCGCATATCCCGTTTATTATTATGAAACATCTTCCATTTGTTCATATATCGTACAATATGGACAAGCAACGGCTAAGATTTAAGAGGATAAACTTTTGTGGAGCTGGCGAAGAGATGGAAATTTGACCATTAATTAAATAATATGCTCTTTAATTATGTATTTCCCTCAGAGATTTCCTCCATATCAATAATACTGAAATAAGATACCCCCAAAGTTCTTCGAAGCCCCACTGTTACCATTGGGAATAATATTTTGGTGCATGTTGTTGGCATTACCCTTGTCCTCTGTGAAACTTAAAACACTTGGATAGGGGGAACTTAAAGTCGCTTTCTATTGCCACAAGTCAGCGAGTGTCCAGTTCCTGTTTTTTAATTGCAACAATTATTAGAGATGTGATGCTAAAATACACTGGAAGAGATGTGTTTATGGTGATTTGTGATAATGAATCGACAATGGAAAATGTGAGCTTCCTATAAGAGAGTCTCTAAAATACCTTCTTTGGGGCAACATTAATTGAATTAAAATTTAGACTCGATCACATAGATCCTAATTAGGGTCCATATTTCGTGTTGGCAGGCTATGTAAAACTGATGTACTTCTAATTTTGATGAACGAACTGAGTGATATGTAGGTAATTAGTATCAAAATGTTTTTAATAAATTTTCCTCATTTTTTCTGATTTCATTATTTCATTCTTTAACCTTGCCCAATCTACCTTTTCCAATTACGTTTAAGTGTATTTTGAGAGCAAATAATTCAATGGAGTCGAGAGTCCTTCAAACATCTAATTTCACCGATTATTTAAAAGCATTTTGACGGTTTGTTTTAGTAATGTATTGAATCATTTCGGTCGAATTTACTATTTAGACAGAAAGAATATAGAACTGTTTCATTCTTCCAGTATTTTAAGAGATGTAATTTTTAATGAAGGCTTAATTTTTTAATTGCCGATAATGGCTTATACTAACCTTGGATGACTTTACCTTATGAACTATTAGATATTTTGGGTTGATTGTCATTTTATGATCATTAATATTTAGTCATTATCTTCAAAATTTGCTTAAGATAAATTTTATTTGGTTTAGATGTTTAGTAATTGGGGTGTGAGATAGACTTACCTCCTCGTGGTGCACCCTGGGCAACGCATAATACGGCAAAAAAGTCTATCAACCGGCATTTGACTTCTGATTTCAAACTACCATCACCCCACTGTATGTCATATTCTACCCCTACCACAGTACTCATCTTACCCTTTCTGAGCCTTGGTGTCTGTTTCTTTTACATCTGTGAATCGCTCTTCTATTCCCTCTTCCGAATTCTTCTCATTTGGATATTTCTCCTCCCCTCTGTGTAGCCCGAAGTCAACTAAAAAGCTAATGATAACTATCAAAACGCCTGCCATTTGCTATAAATAAATAAATAATGTTTAGTAATTTTGTAATAGTTTCACATTGCTTGAATTCACTTTAATATCAAGTACGATTAAAAAATATTAAGTTATCAAGAGGTGATGTGGGAATTTTTTTATAACTAATAAAAAATTAATACTAACGTTTGGAAACTTTTCTTATAGTTTGAATTTTCTTAAAGGTGAATGTTGAGCTCAAAATGTATTTTGACCTTAAAATGTCTTTATTATTGGAGTCTGTCTCAAAGTTCCAGACGCAAACTAGTTATAGGCCTTCGGGTTTTTCGCAGTTTTAAACCCAACAATTTCTGAGTGATTGCTGATATCTACGTCTCCAAGTAGAATAAATTAAATAACCGATTGTAGTCGAACTGGTCTAACTCTGAGAAGGGTGCTTTCCATAAGTCAGAGTTGCTGCCAATAATAAGTGACATCTCAGTTAACAAAATTATAATTAAGTCATTGAAAGTGAGCTTGACACAAAAATTAGTCATTCAAATTAAATGATGTTGCCTTTATTATTTTCAAGATAGGCCTTGGTGATTAAGGCACCGCTTGTGGCGAAGCGGTGAGACCCTGTGGAATAAAACTTGAAAGAGGATAATGTACTCAAACGTTAGAGAACAGGGGTGCGCGATAGACTTACCTCCACGTGGTGCGCCCTGGGCAACGTATACTCATACGGCAAAAAGTCTATTAACCGGCATTTGACTTCTGACTTCAAACTACCACGACCCCCCCCCCCCCCTGGTTGTCATATTCGATTCCTACTACAGTACTCACCTTACCTTTTTCTCCACCTTTGTGTCAGTCTGCCTCTTTTACATATGTGAATCGGTCTTCTGTTCCCCACCCCTCGACTTTCTACTACTTTGATGAACCTTCGCTCTATGAACCCCGAAGTCAGCTAAATGGCTAATGATATCTATCAAAACGCCTGCCATTTGAAGTAAGTAAAGTACATTAGAGAACAGAACTCAGGATAGTGAACCAGGTTTCCCTTAAGTTAATTTAATGAGTCACGGAATAGTGCCCTCTTCGCACTCTTCTTCGTCGTGCATCATTTCACAAAGTTCAAAAATTCATGCTTAAAGATTAAGTCGCCTTGGTGCCAGCGTGGTATCTCGTGTTCGTAGTGTTCTGAGTTGGCCACTAACCCGTTTTAGTTATTGGTTCCAATAGCCGATGAGTTGCTGACTCTTGCTAAGGTATTCTGATTTGCCAATAAAGGCAAAATAAAGGGGAACAAGAAAAAGAATTCACTCCTTCAAAATTAATTAAATTGTCTTAACTTTTAGATGCTCATGGGTGATATTTCCTCCTCTGAATCATCCCAAATATTAAATTCCAATTTCATTAGATATTGACTAAGTTGATTTATAATGCTATGTCATGGAAATAAATTTTGTTTTTATGTTATCCAAAAATTTTAAATACATCGATTACCTTATTTGGAGCTTCTCAATAACACACTAATAACTCAAAAAGCGTTTGAGATATATGCATATTTCACGCTCTATAAATGACAATAATTTATCAAATCGGTCTAATCGTGGCTCAACAAATCCTTAAGTAATTCATGTTTTGCGTGTAAAGGTGGAGCAATCTGTTCCAAGAGAGAAAATCAACCAACAATGAAATGAAAAGTTGTTGCTTTTAAACACTTTGGGAAATTTTCCCATGAATTTCAATGAGAATTAAAATTAATCGTCATGAAAGAAGCAAATTACTGAATATCTTTTCACTTAATGTATATTGAAAATGAGAACAAAAGCATTCGATCGAGCCTTTAGTAAACAATGGGTAGCCATTGACAGGGAGATATGAAGATGGATATAGGGTCCAATGACAATTTTAGCTGTCTAATGTTAGCGTCACTTAAAATTAAGGAGATAATTTCTAATGGCTTAGTAGAGTCACAGGTTGTGAGGCAAGAAAGGTAAGATTTAGAAATCTCATAATGGTGTTCTGTGGAAAATCAGGTCCAATCCAACCGCATGTCATAAATTTATTAAAATTCGAATTAAATAATGACAAGGAATATGTAGGCATTATCATGCGAAGAGCGGATACAGTTATTAGACTTTGAAATTGACCACATCCTAGTTTAGATTTTGAAGAGATAATGACAATTGTTGCTTCACACTGAGATATGACGAAAACAGATGACTCAGAGGAGAAGGAAGATCAACTAAATATAAAAAAATTTGAAAGAGAACATAGAATATTAAAAATGATAGGTACAAAATTAAATGGAAAAAATGAACTCAGGAGATATTATCAAATTAATATGAAGAATTAATAATTCATGATGATAGGAGCATAGGTACTCAGGATTAATTGTTGCATGCGTTTTGAGCCGTTCTTTAATAGCCTCTCGAATGACGTAAAATTGTCAAATTGAATAGAGTAAAACAAACTTACTATTAAAAATAGGAAATAGACTAAAAATAATGAATGAAAAATGCTTATGGGCTCCTGCTATGTAATAAAAATCGATCTTGAAATTAATTGAGAATCGGTGAATTCGTCTTATCTGGTTAAGTTGTTAAATCTGTTAAGGCCATACTGAGCGCACATATGTCCTAACTGATTTGCAGATGAAGGAGCATGGGGATTATCAAAAGAAAGTCTGCCTGAACGGCCTTCGTCAGTCTTAGCGTAACGATCACACTCAAAAGTAGTTTAATATTTACGTTGAGCACAGCTTTCATAACAGATTTGATCATTTTTTAGAATCAATAAGTTTTTAATTATTTAAATAAATCACTTTTGAGTTGGAGTTTAAATAAATGAAAGAGCACTGTGTTTCAAAATAAAAGCCTGACATGAAAAGACTTAAAGTAACATAGTACAGCTAAGAGAAAATAATGCACTAATTATGCAATTTATAAATTTTAATCAGTTCGAACATTTCAAAATTGATAATATGAGAAGTTGAACAATTATTGCTGGAAATCGTTATTTTTAGATGGTCGGTCCGGAAAATATTTTAAAACTTTATGCATAAAACTTAATTAATCGACCTTGTAGGTGAATTTATGCGATGAAATAGACATGGGGAGATAAAAATAACTAGGAGATATGTTGGCAAAAATGTGCTGATATCTTCTAAGAACACCAGTGTCTAAGGTGGTCCAATTGCAATGAATATTAAGGTAGATTGATGGTCTGAATTAATGCTCAAAATTCTTGATAGCCATTGACAGAGCTATTTACGATAAATAATGTAAATTATTGGAAGATTTTTTTAACTGGAAAGAATCAAGTTCAATGCTTCTTTATTATATCGATGGTTTTTTCAAACAAAATAGAAAAACGTAAACGGATATGTTTTTTCGTCATTGAAACGAACGATAAAACGGATTCAACTAGTTAATGCCTTTCCCCCTAAAATTTCAAAGTGTTTATACTAAAAAATTTATTTATTTAAGGGTGATATGAATTTCGAAAGGCTGATTTAAGCACAAATTACTCCCTGTATCCAGAACCAAATATGCAATTAATATTTTTGCCTTATATTAAGCAAGTAATAATTTTATGTTAGTAACATGTAAATATATAAAATAATTTTAATATATATTAAAGTATTAAATATTAAATATATGTTAAATATATTTTAGTTACAGTTTGTTGTTTAAAATGATTAAAGGCTTTTGCTCTGACTCGAAAAGTGCATGTTCTCACTTTTACGCCTTGACTGTTGGGTGAAAGTTCTTCTTATTTGAGTGTATATGATGACTGAATCGAATAACAACCTAGAACAAATTTCACAGCAATTAATCGCAGTATGTTTGTCTTATATGTGCTTCATTTCAGGGACTTGTTCCAAATGCTGCGAATGCAGTTAGGCTCTCTCGAAACCTTCCTACAAGTAATACTGCCTCTTTTGCTTATTATGGCAGCGATCCTAAATATAATGCCGTTATGAACGCAAATTCTAACAAGATAGAGTCAATGTAGGTTGAAACAAATTTATTAATTTTTCTAGGATTCAAAATGGCTTTGACATGATCGATGGAAATGTGAATATTAAGGATTTTTACAAGTCCAAGACGTTAGAAGAAAAGTTCGCCTCAATCGTATCCGCCAATGATAGAATTTGCGATCAATTGGTTTGTTTTATTTCTTATTTTATCGTTTGCTAGAGTGCCACCATGGATGAAGTTGAATCCAAAGGTGTTAAAAAGGAAGAGGTTTCCTCCAATAAAGATCAAATCGCTCACCCAATTTCGGAGGTACTAAAGTGTTTTAGATAAATAACTTTGTAGCTTGACACCTCTCGGCAAAGCTCTTTTCACACTTCTAATCAAAAGAGTTTGAGTTTACCTAAAAGAGTGATTCGACCACAATCCTTTTTTACGGTTAAACCGGATAATAGTCCGACCCCGTTTCTTCCTATCCTGAAATATAAACCTAACGCTATCACTGCTTTAGAAGGTAATTTACTCCAAAGAGTTAGATGATTTTGTACAATTTGCTTACTTCTATTTATTTCCATTACCAGACAGCCAATTTGTTGCTGATCCTCAAACCGGTGATTATGATCATCCCTACTTTGTCGAGCTCTCGGAATTCGAAAATTCTTTAGAAGACTTTGAATATGTTCCTGCTGAGTTTAACCCTAAGCCCTCTTCCTTAGACGCTACCCCTTTTGTGTTTGTGGACTCAGTCGAATCTCTCGGCCAAATGGTCAGTGATCTTCTCACTCAATCTGAAATAGCTGTTGACCTTGAGGTAAAACCGATAATGTTTATATCTTCAATATAAATTTTTATCTTTAAAATTATAAACTCTTCTTTTTTTGTTATTAGCATCATAGCTATCGGACTTACTTGGGGATTACTTGTCTGATTCAAATATCAACTCGTAGTACAGATTATATTGTCGATGCCCTTAAACTACGTGGCAACCTGGAGCGCTTGAATGAGGTCTTCACCAATCCGAACATTGTGAAGGTCCTTCACGGATCTGATATGGATTTAATGTGGCTACAACGAGATTTTGGAGTGTATATGGTAAATCTCTTCGACACCGGACAGGCTTCCCGTGTTTTGTGCTTCGCTCGATTCTCCCTGTCCTTCCTCCTTGAGACGTTTGTTGGCATTGTTCCAGATAAGTCTCTACAAACGTCGGACTGGAGAGCCAGGTAGGTTTGTAATCTATTTGCATTCTTATCTAACGCATCTAAGTTGCTATGAGTCTTTTTAAAATCTAAGCTTTATATTTTCCATTTTACAAATATGACGTGCCCTTGTTTTGACCCTGTGATAGTATGCAGATTAGTTGACTTCGAATGCTTTAAGTTCACTTAAAAGTTTATCATGCTAGTCTTTGCATGGCCTATATTTATTAGATCCCGGTTCCAGTGACCCTCTAGACATGGGTAGCGTAAGAAGGTTACTTGTGGCAACTTCTTATAACTTCAAGAAGACCGTTTAATTTGCTGGCTGCTTTACAACTTATGTAACGTGAAACTATTTCATTGCAAACACTGGAGACCAGTAGTCCATAGCCCTAGTTATTTGAGTGACAAACTCTCATTTATATGACTTTTGTTCGGGTCTGTGAAATTACTCCTTATTGGCTCACATCAACTTGTCAAAATGGAAGATGTCTTATCTGTGGGTTTGTAGCTTAGGGCCTTTTCGAATGAAAATTTACTTGCAATAATAATTGGATTTTTCCACATATAATCTGATTGCCCATTTTTGATATATTCACTCTACTTAAGAAAACTGATACAGGTTTCAATGGAAATGACACTTTTTACTTGGTAGAGGTCCCGGAGGGGTTTGCGCTGTTTTCTGTATGTGATCCATTTACTCCCTAATTTAGCAGGATTTAAGCATGCAATATCTAAATCATACCCATTTCCCAAATTAATACATCTTTAAATGTGGCATCTATTTCGTTTATGGTAGGGCACTGGACAATTTTCTTATACTGTGTTTTACTGTTGGATCAGTTATATTTCGTTTTTTGCACTGTGGCGAATTTCAATTTCAAGAGAATATTATTATGGATCTATCGCGACGTACAATGAGTAACCGACTGGTATATGCGTAGAATTAACCGTAAAACCTAGAATGTCTCAAATTTTACTCTAGATCCACTTCACTGTCGGTACTAAGCACCCAATGTTGAAAAGGTACAAACGTTATTTAACTTGTGTCTAAAGAGTTTTACCATTGTCTTAACAGATATTCCACAAATAGAAAGGGGATACCTTAGATATGCTTCAATTCTAGCTTTTAGGGTCAGTGAATGGTAAAAAAACATTGTTTATTGGAAATTTTTCTTAAAATATTGATTGCATAATTCAGATATCCTTTGGAAAGGCACTTAAGCTACTACCTTTTGAGGATAAAAAATTTTGATCACAGAATATTTCAATAAGATCAGTTGATTCCTTTGGTTTTCGTGCCATATGTCTAATTCTGAGTCGTTTCGATTCAATTTATATATCAGCTGTTATCAGACGCTCAAGAATTTACGCCAAGAATTGCTCAATTACTACTAATTCTGCTTTTAATCTTTATTTAAGGCCATTAAGTGAGAGGTTGATTGCATACGCTCGATCTGATACACATTATCTCCTCTACGTGGCGGAGAAACTGCGAGCTCAACTTGATGAGAATAACCTCCTTATTGAGGTTCTGAGACGCAGCTGTGGCTTATGTCATCGGGTAAGTTCGTCATCAAAAGTCAATATCTTTCTTATATGTTAATACCTTCCTATTGCTCTTTCTTGTATAGATTTACAAGAAACCTCGAGTGAACCCTTTGGGCTATCTTGAGAAAGCCCATGGCGATTTCTGCAAGACGTTGTCCAAACGTCAGGCCTATGCGGTGAAACATCTCTGCCTCTTGCGGGATTCTATAGGTCGAAGTGAGGATGAAAGTAATGGGTAGGCCCCATTTATTAGACTTTGCTCTACTCACCTAGTATGTTAATTCATTGTTGTGCTTTTTCCTCAGGTTTGTTCTTCCCAACCATATGTTGCACAATATTGCAGAACAATTACCCAAGTAAGTCATCTCAACCCACCCGACTTCCTTTTGTCCTTCATCTCATTTTTACGTTTATACTATAGAGAGCCAAATGGCATATTGGCTTGTTGTAATCCCGCTCCTATTTTGGTCAATAAATATCTCATGGATTTCCACAAAGTCGTGATGGACGCTAGGGATGGTAAACATGTTGAAAAGGTTGGTGATTGTTTTAGACGCTTTCCCTTATCATTTGACTATCTTCCTAATGTGCTTATGGCTTTTATCTATAGGAAATTGATGAAGACAGGGCCAAATTAAAAGCTAAAATTGAGGAAGGTGTTAAATTCTCAAGCACCACTGCGTCCCACTCTGCTCCTCATGAAAAACCTATTGCCGATAGGTCTTTTTCTGTTCATCACACACATATCCAAGAACCTCTTCAAGGTATGTACGGGTGCATATTTGAATGACCCTTCTTTAATTTTCATTTCTAATGTTTCTTCACTTTTAATCTAGTATTCGATAACAAATCTTCATCCTATCCTTTGTATTGTATACAAGAGGGCTGTCCTGGTTTAGGTTGGAATAACTGGGGACACCAGCCATTTTCATATTATCCTGAACAAAGATATGTAGTCGGGGTATGTGTTTACTTTCTCTCGTTGTCCTCCTCAGTATTATATGTATTACTCGTGTTTTTTGCTGTATTTCAGCTTGCAAAATGCCTTGCACCAATACAAGTTCCAAATGTAGTTATTAACTGTGAACATATTCCCCAACATACGGCAACCGATTTTAATCGCATTGAGGATCCTCTATATAAACCTCTTGAAACTTTGAGTACAGAGGAGTTTTCTCCAGTTAGGCTCACTCAAGGTATGCTGATTCCCTCTATTGGTGATATAGCAGTTTTGTGGTAATGTTTAAATTAGAGTTTCTCGTCATGAAGGTTCTAAAATGTTAATTCTCATGCCATGTTGAATGGGGCATCACAGTGACGACCAACCCCTCATTTTACTTCTAGCCAAGTTGATGAATTGTGGAAGTTCGTTTCCTCATAAGAGTGGCCCCAGTTTGCATTACCTTCTTTCAAGTCAGGTGTAGCTAACAGTTGTTATACTGGGTTTTGGGAGGTTTTCACACTTTCCATAAATAAGCGTAAATAGCTTAAGGTATTCGTCATGGAATGGTATCTAAATCCTAGAAAGTAGTTTATTTTTATTAATGAGAGTAAGCAGAAGTGGTGAAGAATTTGGAACCAGAGGAACTTTCTGCTTCTAACTGTTACCTCTCATTTTGTTACTTTTTACCTAAACTAAGGTGCTAATTTTTTAATAGTTGACATTTCAAAGCTTAAAGCTATTAATTTGGACTCATGGCAGCGAAATTTATGATTAAATATTCCGTTTTTTGTGTTCACGTTGATCAGGGTTATAATTCTTTAATGTTTAATAATATCCATGTCAATAACTTGGGCCTTTCAGATCACTTGTTGCGTGTAGTAGTGTTTAACTTCCTTCTTACTATTTGTGAATATTTTGTTTACTGTGTGTGGGTGTAGCGAATTAGAGAATCAGATGGATAGTTCTTTTATTTGGGCAAAAGGCTTTGATTGGTGGTCGGAGATACCTTTTATCGTACCAAAACGATCTACCTACTTTGATCTATAATCTCTCGAGTTTGCTTTGAATTGAAGGCAATATTGGATAAACATTCGAGGTGAGGTTATGTGCTCTTCCTCATTCTGCAATATGGAGGCATTTCAATATTCCGACACAATTACCGTATCGACATTTTGTTCTTGTTTCATCTTTATCTTTTGATCTCACACTTGGCTTTATGTGGCCTCTTCCCAATTATTAGTAGTATCTTATAAGAAATTTCACGCAGATGTTTCACAATTATCCGATTGCATAGTCCTTATTTAATGTAATAATATATAACCGTCTGCTTATTCGAATAGCTTTAATTTTGGCCTCAATTGGGGGAGGGTCTTGAAGATTTTGAATCATGCAATTTTGGAGTTTTTAACTTTTTTGCTTCCGGTCCTTATTTTCCATTGTCATACATCTTACAGTTTTTATTCTTCCATTGTAATTACCTTATCTGTACGATGTGCCTCACTTAACTTCTATTCAGACAACTCTAACAATATTTTAGGAGACATCTTGTAGGACAGTGGAGTTTGCTAAATTATTGCTCTTCCAATCATACAGAATGTGGATAGTCAGAGCATATAAGGTATCTTCCTAGAAGGGTTTTAAAAATTTTAGAGACAGAGCAGTGTATAACTCAGTCAAATGAGACAAATCGATAAATAACTAAATGGCAGGATGTTATTGGTCGAGTGCAGTGAAAGTACTGTACTGAAATTAGATAGTTAGAATGAATCAATTAGGGTAGGGTTAACATTTTTTAACCTGGCAAGGTCAAAGTTTCATTTAGGATCACCACAGAAAGGTGGTGATTAAGAGGTTTAAGTCTTAGCTTTTCATTTTCTTTTCCTTCATTCTTTAGCTGAAGAACTTGAAGTTGCGGGTTTGGGAGCAAAATTCGCTGGTGGTCGTTCCGCCCAATCTCACGCCATGACAAATCTTGCTCGTAAACGTCAACAACGGGAAAGACAACAGCAGAATAAACAACAGGGAGCTAGTTCCAAATTCGATAATCCCATCAACATTCCAAACGATGATAATGAAGAAGGCTGTGATGAAAATGCTGTTGCCATCTTGAGAGATCTCAATGTTCGTTTTTACTTAGAAAAGTACTTGTCCTTTGTGGTCTTATTTGCCCTATTAACTATTTTAATTTATTCGTTCAGATCAAAAAGCCTCCAAAGGGTTCATTCCAGTCTTCACCTATCAATCGGCAGTCTATGACTTCTAACTCAATTGACTTGACAACTGATGGAGCATCGAGTGCTGGTTCTGGCTCCCCTGAATCGGCTCATCGATCCAAGATCCCCAAAACACCCAACAAAAATCACCGGCAGGATTCGACCCCCTCCCGTCGTGGGACGGCTTATCGAGGTGGTCGTGGCCGAGGCGGCAGAAATATGTCCTTCTCCCGCAGCCCTGCTACCTTCTCTCCTCAGCCTCAAGTAAGTTCACCCCCTACTAATTTTATATAATTAGCATCGTTGTCTTACTGATTTTGCTTTCTTGTTCTAGAGTTGAACAAAATGAGACGTGCGGATGCGAAATTCACAGTGAAGGCAAAATGCTTGCTGTCGTTGTGTATTTAGTTCCTTAATTCTTATTTTGGCAATTGAAGTAACAATATCAGCTTGAATTGCTGCATTTTATTTTAATTATTTGTAGTTAAAATGGCTTTAGAATTGGATTTGGGAGCGCAATTGGTAGAATTTTAATTTGGGGAATTCAAGTACTATTGTTTTGACGAACTATTATAAGAGTCGAAACGGAAATAAATAATTGGAATATATTTGTTGGGAGT
>UZAE01013507.1:11257-21704 GCA_900617975.1 Rodentolepis nana | reverse complement strand
TGTGTTTAGTTCCTTGTTACTCTCACATTTGTGTGTTACTTTAAAGACCGGCAAATTTTCAGCGATGATTGTCTTCGCTAATACCTGAAGTCGCATCAATGGTATATCTTCGAAGCTTTCTCAACGACTCTTGGTACCTATTTCCTTCTTGCTTTCCATAATTTAGGACCAACACAATTTATTAATTCCTACTGTTAAGAAAGAACGTTGCTCCCAACCTTAATTAAATGCGTTGAGGTGATTTGTCATTCGGAAGGAAGTTCTCGTTTTTGTGAAGAACATTCTTCTCTCGATAATTTAGACGGACATGCCATTCTCTGCAACTTTTAGTTGACCTTGAATTATTCTTCTGAACTAAATATTAACATATGAGGTTAATTAAATGGAATATCTCGGTCGATATTTATTTTACATGATAGGGCTGGGGAGGGGGGGGGGGGCTACACGATTCTAGTGTTTTGCCCCCAGGGCAAGTGGTGTTTTAAACCCCTATAGGGGCGTGGGAATATCAGTATATCGCTCTGCAGATGAGATTTATTCTTCTTCCTAACCTTACAACTGTGTGTGACTTTGCTAAACGTACTTGAATTGGTTAGTGACGAAAAAAACGTGACCACGAAAAAGATCATTTAGCAGCAAACTTGCAGTCTGCAACTCTTCACTTACAATCTTTCATGCCAAGGTTTGGTTGAGTTAAATGAACCTAAGCATTGTTTCCTTTATCAGCAATGGGCAATCTATTCGTTATTTTCCAAGGTTCAAATTGAAGCCATTAAGTTAAGTCCCTCCACCAAGTCTATTAGTGATCATATCCGGCCATCACAGTTATTAAGAGTTTCTTTACTAGTAGAACATGACCTTTGCTTTCTTTTTTCTTGAACGTTCTCAGCTCGAATGCCCTTTAGCTTTGGGAGTTATGCTTTTAGAGGTTGGAAGTAACGCTTTTTTTCACTGAATTAGCCACACCAGAGAAATAATTCGCCATTTTTAACTTTAATTTCAAATAATTTTAATTAGGTTCTCTTAAGCATTGGGAATATCACATAGAAATCGTACATTCTATCACACGGATTTTTGGGTTTAGTGTGGAAGGACTTTTTTCCTGAGAGGCAAATAGTTTGAAATTATTCATGAGCAACACATGTTAAGGGTAAAAGCGTTCAACCCCAAAGCAGACGGAGTGAACTTTCGACGTTACGTGTTGTTTATTTTCATCAGGGTTTGGACTTCTGTAAGCCATTACCGAAGGCTAAGTTCATGTGCTCACTTTCCACTGATGCTAATTTTTGTATTTTAAGTTTGAGACCAGACAGTAGGAAATATAATGATGCATCACAGTGAGGATGACCTATAAATTTTAGTTTAGCCATCCTTTGCTGGATGGTGAATCAGTACCTGTTGATGCATATCTTCTGATGAGACGCTTTCCATATTGCTAGATAACTCATATCTTATTTACGAATTTGCGATCGCAATCTCATTTACTTATCTTTGAACGCAGACCACAGCAAAGTTGCTATCGTCAATGCCACACTAGATTACTTATATTAACTCCTTCAAACTCGATGATTGATAGAATGACGGGGTCCAGTTTTTTTCACCTTCATGGCTATTTGTTTATGTGTAACGCACGAATAATTGGAAGCATTGTTCAGCCGGGGGTGAACGATGGTTTTGCTAACAGGTAGTCTTAGATTTTACACCTGTCAAGCACCTACCAATGTCGACGAAACAGCTGTTTTTAAATTTGTATTTGATATTTCTCCCTCAGTGTACTTAAGGAGATCAATTTGATTAAGTGGTTTCTAGTTGTTGTTGTTTCTGTTTGCTCTTTATTATTCGCTAGACACGATTTGAATTCATAATAAAATGTAAGTGAAGTTTATAGGTGTGAGTTAATCTTGTATATGCACTTTTTATTCCAATGCGAAACCTTAAATTCGATTAAAAATATTCTCCCTTGGGCTTTTGAACTTCTTAGTATGCTATTGCGGCCGTCAAGACGAAGTGGTACGTTGTGGCAGCGCCAAAGCCAAACGCTACAATCTCTCCGAACTCCAAGCTCCTTACGACGGTGACTTGGAGCTCTGTGACGTGGAAATGTTCTTTGAAGGGACTGCTGAAGAGAAGGCGACCCTATTGTCAGCTCCAGACGGATCTTTAACAGCGCTCTTTGTAGGCACTGTGTTCAGTTGCGAGCAGAGATGTGATAGACCACTGGATTGTGAGCACCACTTCTGTACAGATGTTTGTCATCCCGGCGAGTGCAAATCGTGTCCACTTCTGCCGCAGAATTGTGTAACGTGTCCTTGTGGGAGAGTACCTCTTTCGAAATTGGTACGTTCTCTATTGTGTAAGGTGCCTATATATACATATATATATATCATGGGGGGTTTGATCATGCTTCAGTGTCTTCGGTACCTTGGTATTGGCGCGTGCAAGGTTAGAGCGTCCTGCTGCTTTTACTGAGCTACTAATCTTGAATCCTGGGATGGCTAAAAGCTATCACGAGGCAAATATTTGTCAACGTTTGAGTAATATATGTATATCGCTTTATTTTTGTCCCGCCACAAATTGAATTGTTAATCATGGGGAAGAGAGTTGTTAAGGTTGTGATCACGGCACACTTGAGTACGCCTGCAGTTCAGTTAGCCAGACGAAATTAAGCAAAATAGACAATGTCCATTTGGTTCTAGACGGGTGTGTGTAGTTATTAAGGCAGGGTAGCCGCTTCATCTCTTCCTTTGTGATCTCTATGCTTCCTTGCCCTCATTTCTACCCTCTTACGTACGCCACACCCCCTCACCTATATACTCGCTTGGCCTAGAAGTTACGCCTTGTCAATGATCAATTTTAATCACGTTTTCTAAAATAGGCTTATCATTTCTGTATTGAGTCAACAAAAATTTTCACTTTACCAGCTCACTATTGGTACTCAGATATTTGCATTTCGTTGGCTGACTTGATTTAAATTGTCGATTAAAAGTTGATGAGAATAATTTGTTTCCAAATTGAGACAGTTTCTGAGGTGTTGTCCACTTTTCCTAGATTCACTCAATTGCTCCCATTTCACGAAAGTTCTCATCGAAATATCCCAGCTTTGCTGTGGCAATGCTTTTTTAGCTACTTCTGTTATGCTAGAAGAGCAAGTTAATGAGCTCCACGTAAGATCATTTTACGTTCTCTACTAACAGAGAAAAAAATTGATTGAAATTGCGTGGGAATGTCCTTCCTTCATTTAAATAAACACGGATAAATAAGATGAGGACGTTTTCAGCGATCGTTTGCTCCAATTTAAGGTGTAAAGTTTCCATGCCAATTAAAAATTAATTCAAAATTTGGTCTTTGAATTAGGGTTGTGTATCTTTATTCCTTGCCTACAGTATGCTTTTCTAAATTCTTTTGTCCCTTTGCACACATATCTCCGGAGTGGTTCTCTGTTTCTTGAATAAATTTGTGTCCGTAGAGTCCAGAGCTTTATGACCAATCGATAAGAATTCAATTTTTTTCGGCAAATTATATCTTATAACTTTATATCTAATAGCTATTAGTCCATTAAATTGATTGTGTTTCGTAAAAAATGATTTTATACTAATAACTAGTGATGCTTAAACAATGGCGCGAGTCTCGTTAACTCCAAATATTTTGTTGTGGTGTTGTGCAATAGGCGCGTGAAATAGGGAGTAGCCATACAACCGCCTCCTATTTTTTTAAGCAATTTGTGTGGGCATTTTCGACATTCAAGGTTGTCTACCAAAATTATGGAAATAACATTTTTCTATGAACGCGCGACCTGCAGAACTAGAGGCACCAAATTCGGCCACGAATGCCAAAATGTTGAATGGGTAATTATGAAGCTCCTCCACAGGGCTCCCTCCCTTCCTCTCCTCCTCTCTATCCTCAATGTATTAAAATTTGATTGTCATTCTTCCAACACCCCCCCCCCCACTCCTCCTATTGTCCAATTTTTATGCCTTGCAGAATGTAGTGTGAAATTGATGAGAATGATTTAATTATCTCCTTTGTTTGGGATTGTAGTAGTTTAATACTGTTGGAACGATAATGTGTACTGTTCTTTTTATACGATGGCCAAGTGAATTGTCTACGTCAATACGTAATTGTGGTTTTTATAATCTGGTTGGCATGTTCAGAATTGTCATTCATTTGTTACTTTGAATGCATTTCCTATTCAAAGAGGCCAATATAAATCAGTGCCATTGGTGATTGAATCTTGCGCATTTTTAACAACGAAAACATTGATAAAAATTTGGTCTTTTTGCCATATTTTATTTTAACTCTAAATCGCATAAAATTGATCTTCTTATGCCTCTTCGAGAATTTTGTTTTATTACCTGCACCACCAGATTCAAGCCTGTGCTCAACAAAGTGGAGAAATATTTTCTTGAACTTGTATTTCAAAACTAAACACCAAACTTTTAAGATTTTTTAGAGATCTTGGCTATCACTCTTCTCAGCTAGCTAAAATTACTCAGATTTGTATATTTTGTGGTTACGATCTGTTCATGAAAGGATTTATCAATTATGCTCTTTTTATAACTGGAGCATAAAATCAAGGTATCAAAAGCCTTCATTTGATTGCCAATCATGAGTCGTCCACATTCCAAAATTTCAAATTAAAGAATCGCCGACTGAATTGCCATTTTCGCTCTTGTCTTCTACTGTGGTTGATCTAATTCTCACCATTTCAAATTGCTTTTACTCTTGAGGTTGACTGCGGCTTATATGTTCTTAATTTTTTCCCGGGTTTGTATCTTAAAAATGCACCATTTTAAGGTTATTTAGACGACAATAAATAAATTATAGAATCACTGTTTAGTGCTTAGCAGTAGTCTACGCCTTTACTCGTTACTGGGAATGGTGTGAAGTAGTTTTTTTAAAAAAAATCCTTTCTAGGTTATGAATGGTGATATTCACGGCAATCGTCAGTCATGCACTGACCCCATCCCCGTTTGCCCCAACACCTGTGATCGTCCGAACCCCATTTGTGGTCACCCCTGTCCCGAGAAGTGCCACCAAGGTCCTGAGTGCCCACCCTGCAAACTCACCACCCAAATCAACTGCCGTTGTGGAAAGTCCTCCAAAGAGATTCCCTGCTATCAATATGCTCTGGCTGTCAAGAATGATCCTTGTGAGTTGCCCGCTTCATTGTCCCATTTCCTCCCGGCCATGTAATGGTGGCGTGTAGCAATTATCTACTGTAGCAGTCCGTGTGACCTTTCGGGTTGAAACATACCAGAAATATTAGTAGGAGTGGTTAATCACCACTTATTGGTATTCCTATCCTTGAACATTTTTCGCTATTCTTGCTTTATGCAATTTTTAAAATAGCCCAAGAAAACGAGGATGAGAGGGAGAGAGAGAGAGAGATAGAAAGTGAAATAATCAAAGAAGGCTCTCCTTACCTTGAATTCTAGATTTATCAAGTTGTCTACATCCTTCTACTTCCAAACAACTACAGCTGATATTTTTAATTACGCATATAGGATATGAATATATTAATACACGCTTGTTTGTTTCAGCCTCGATCCAATTCCTGTGCAATAGAGTTTGCGCAAAGAAAAAGACTTGCGGGCGTCATAAGTGCAATCGGAAATGTTGCGATGTAAGTTCAAATTCGTGCAAATTGTCCTCGTTAGAGGTGAACTACTTTTTAAACAATTAAGCCGAGAGCCTCTAAGTGTGTGGTTCACGAGAGTATGAAAGAATTGCGTGCTGCGCATATCTCTTTAGAGCGATTAATCATTTTTCACTGCTATCATCTGCGTGTTTTCTAGTATCGTGATTTCCTTACCTGCACATACTGTAGATTTGGTAGACGAGAGTAGATGAGATTGCATTGCAACTGGCAAAGTCCAAGTATTTTTCTTTGTTAATGGTGCTATAAAGAGGCCGTGGATTGCCTCCAATCCTAGGGAGTAGAGGGTGGGGTGGGGGGGGGGGGTGGGGGGGGGGGGGGGGGAATTTTAATCACTTCCTGGCATTGATTACACTGTTTTTCAACACCCCGCTATGGCTAATTGGTTCAAAATTTAGGTAGATAAATTGAGAAAAAAAATTAAACAGAGTTCAGCTAAAGGTCTTGGGACCTAACATCTGAATATAGATTTGAATGTAATTGTTATTCGTTGTCACAAGTACAAGGCGATGCAGGCAGTAAATAATAACGGTGGGAATGTGACGTTAGTTTAAAGTCATCCAATTTGCAGGTTCCAGTCGCATCTCTCATGATCTGATGCTCAAATTGGGGAGGTTACAAGTTTCGATAGCAGCTTACCTTGACGCAGGTATCCAATCCGGTGAATCCATGTTGGTGGATATTGATTGCGCCTGACTTAGCTTTGTGTGCTAACGCCTACATCTTAGGTGCAAACAGCAAGCGAACCATGCGATGCTCCTGTTACTTCTCCCTATTTGGCCACTTCTATCTAATCTGCAAATTATTGTACGTGAAGTTGGATTAGAATGCCTATTGCGCAGTGAAACATATTAATATTACAAAACATTTTTCTCGAAATCTTTATTGCAACCTCATCGGCGCGGTCATATAAGCAACTATTGAGTAGATATTTTTTCAATATCTACACATACAGTCTATAAAATGGAAGTCTTTGCATTTCGGTGCGCTGATGGAATTTGCGCAGGGAAACTATTCATGGTCTCAACCTGTTCATTTTCCCTCTAGATGGTGATACATTCCTGCCAAGAGATCTGTGGTCGAACTCTATCCTGTGGGAAGCACACTTGTGAGGACCGATGCCATTGTGGTCCTTGTGGATCCTGTTGGCGTGGTGTAATCTACGAGGAAATCTACTGTCACTGTGGATACACCTGCCTGAATCCACCACAACCTTGTGGAACCAAACCTCCTGATTGCGATAGACCCTGCACTCGACAGCACGCTTGCACGCACGAGGTTCGACACAACTGTCACTCCGATCCTGAGTGTCCAAAGTGTACGGAACTGACAGTGAAACGATGCATTGGAGGTGAGGCATTCATTATGTTTTTTTATCGTTATATTCCATTTTATCCTACTGAACAGACTTCACAGTTTCTGTAATTGTAAGAGAGCAGCTGAAACCAATGCAGCTGTGAAAATATGTTGTCAGTAACGCCAAGGTGTCAAACAGTCCTGTCTAGTTCGACTTTTGAATTGGAGTTTTGAATTATTCTCCTTTAAATTCCGTGATTCTAGTCCAAAATACGTCTTTGGGCAAGGTTAAGAAATGCCCCTGATAAATCGTGTGCTATTAAGCAGTAGATATTATTTTAACTCCACACAATTGAGATAGCTGTATTTGTGATGATTTTTCTGTTTTATCCGTAGCAAAGGTAAGATGTGTGATGGTACACAGAAAATGGAGACCTTCTTTCTGCCCGATTAAGTCATCAGTCGGTACCTCAATTTAATTTAAGGCTGAATTTTTCGCTTTTATTCGTAAATAGCCCTAAATAAGACATCTACAAACTTCCTGGATAACGTAGACATCTTGAAATCTGTCTTTTTGCGCAATTTACATTACACCAATACCTCAGCTGATAATATTTGCTGATGCGGTCGATCTTGATTCTGGAGATGATTTGCAACACTCCTGAATAGTAAAATGGCACGATGCAGTCTTTCGTCGTGAAACCTGCGTTCAGCCAATCACCGATCAGCTTTCATAAGCAATTTTGTTTATAATAGTCTTTCCTCCCCATTTGAAGATCATACGTGGATGTACAACGTGCCCTGTTTCATTACTGTAATTACATGTGGCAACATCTGCGACAAACCGATTACTGGTTGTTCACACCGTTGTCAACGCCAATGCCACGCTGGTAGCTGTCTTTCTGATACCCAAAAGTGTACTCAACCCTGCTCTAAACCCCGACCAAGCTGTGGCCACCCCTGCGGTCAACCTTGCCATGAGGTCAAGGGTATTACCTGCGAGGTAGCCTATCGAAATTCAAAGTGCCAAGTTCTCATCGCGCTCCAATGCTCCTGTGGTTTTCGTAAGGAAGAACAACGCTGTTGTCAAGTGAAGGGTCTCGTTGGAAGTTTGAGTCAGAAAGATCCCAACTTCCTTCTTCGTCCACCCACTATTCCAGGTCTTCCATTTGGGCTCCCCACAAATGAAATCCTTCCATGCGATAACTCCTGTGCAATGGCTAAGAGGTTGGCAGAGGGCAAAAGCAAAGGGGAAGCAGAGGAGACAGGCCCTAAAATGTGGCCTCGCGGAGGTCATGCTATTGATGAGATGCAGCTGTCTGCATTCCCCCCACCTGAATATCCCGATAATCTCAAGCAATACGCTTCAAATAACAGCACATTTGCCAATACCGTGGAAGAAGTGTTCTGCGATATTGTGCAGGAGGTGAATTCCATTCTTACTTCCCTTTCTCCAATTTGCAAAAACTCATTCTTACCTAATTTCATTTTAAAGGCCTTAGACTCCCTGAAGCCTAACGAACGTGGTATAATTGTGCCTGGGAAAGTGATAACGCACAACTTTAACCCAATGCAAAAGGATAAACGTTGGTTTATCAAGGAACTAGCCGAGTTTTACGGCATTCAGTGTGTTGAAATGGACCCGAAGCCAAATACCTTTGTGCAAGCGATGGCCAAATCCGGTTGGGCAAAGTTTCCGGGAGGGACTTCGAAGCACAATTGTGTCACTTTGTCGAAGCAAATTGAAGCTTCCTTTGTGGGTACAGTTAAGCTGAATCCTAATGTACAGAAACCGGTGCACGCTTCGCAAAAACCAGCTTCTCTACGCTGCGATAACACGAGCACCTCTTCAACCTCGACACGCCGTCTTTTAGCCTTCAACGCAATCGCATCTGAAGCTTCAAAAACAAATTAGGATCAAAGTACTTTTTCTTGTTCTCAGAAGTTTGTTCTTGTGTCTTTCAATTCTTCTCAAAATGCACAAGCAGATGGAGTAAAACTCTATTTCCAAGAAATTTTTAAAATTTGTGTTTTGTTTTTTTCGGAGCAGTTAATGTTATTGGTGGTAATAGGTAATTAGTGGAATACAGATGATCACATATGATCATTACTACTATTGAGGTGAACTCGTTCACAAGTGATGATGTAATCTCTGTTGGTTGGGTCTTTCTTGGTGGGATTATAGTGCTAACTTTTATGAAGCCTATCCCTTCCTTACAGTTATTACTGTCTGAAAAATCGCTTATCGATTTTCTGCTTCCTTCTGTTAAAGTCCTGTGCTTCTTTCTAACCCCCCCCCCTCCCCACGACTCGCTATTGGGTCTCGAATCACTTCCTTTTTCAACCTGCTTTGCGAGAGGCTTAGCTTAATATGCCTAGTACCACTGCTAGTCTGCTGCTGTTGCTGCTGCTTATACATCAGATTACCTCTTTCTTTTCGAAATAAGTATTTGTTCACACCATGCCTTTGCACTATTGTAAAGAAGCTATAATAAAACCTGGGGGGGGGGGGCAACAATTAAGGTACACTTCCGCGCTTATGTGAATGGAATTCATGTAGATTATGGTTGTATGCTATTCAAATGTATTCAATATGAGTAATAACCATCATATATGGTGCAGGGGTAAAGTTCGTTTTTGAGTTTTGAGCACAGGCTAGCCCGAAGTAGCCAAGTGCTGAAGCTGCATTGTATTTGGGATTGTGTTGCAGTGGGAGTTATTCATCCCTTCATGAAGTATTTGACTGACTCTAAATTGTCCTTTGCCAAATATTATGATTTGATCCTTTCGGTTTCCATTTGGGTTTGGTGGTCGGCTAAACGTCATCCAAACTGCTCTAAGTCGCTTATATCTATGACATTTGAATAATTTCTACTGCTAAGTGTTTAAGCCATCTTTTTGCTCCACGAGGTGGAGAACAGGGGCGCCGACTTCCTTCAGCAAGGGAATTGTGCTCTATAAAAACGCTAATTTCTGAGAATTACTCAAAGATCAGGTTTTATTGCACATAATTGAGTCGCTGAATATTACTGTCCATTCTAAACAAACGCCCATATTTTGGTCATTTGAGCCATTAAAGTGTCAACGGTTCTACAACACCACAAGGGTTCGTGCCCATCGACAAAAACTATTCTGTTTTTTTGAGTTTTGGTGATAATTTTATGGAGAGAACGAGGAGACCGAGTTTCTATCGTCGGCTGCGTCGCCTTCCAAGGGGGCGAGCTATTCCGGATGAATTTGCTGGCTACTTTGATTTGTACCCATTGGGATGTAAATTATTGGAATGTCGGGTTTTCAGCATTTGCTGAAAAGTGCGAGTTATTTGGGATTTTCACGAAAGTTTGGCATTTTTTTTCAAATTTCAGTAATTTAATAATTTTGCCCTTGTTACTATGCTCGAGGAACTGTTAGAATTAACACGAAAAGCATTAACTGTCAATTTTTTTCATTCATGCCAAAAACTGTACCTGTTGGATATCCTTTTGTCCCACCCCC
>UZAE01013507.1:0-11249 GCA_900617975.1 Rodentolepis nana | reverse complement strand
CCCCCCCCCCCCCCCCCCCCCCAGCAGTGTGTAGGCACAATTTGGACAGATTTGAAATTAAAATGTGCGTTTTGTGAACTTTGAACGCAATTTAGAATCAAATAGTTGAAAATGATGTTATACAATTGAACTCCACGATGTCGCTTTGATTGGATTTTGAATTTGCCCTCAGTAGATTAGTTAGCCTCCACTTGTTCTTAAAATGGGCTCTCGCAAAATTTAAATTTCTTACAATTAAAACTTACCTTGAAGGTGATGAATTGGTTTTATTGGTGGATATATGAGAAGATCGGAAGAAAACAGCGAATTTGTAGAAGGTTTACTGAATTTTGTGGTCTTCATCTGCATTGGTCTCACCATCGACTACTACTAAATGTAAGGTAGAAAACTCGAGAGAGAGAGAGAGAGAGGGCATTTTGACTTAGGAACTCTGAAACTTTGTTTTAATTAATGGTGGACTGGGGTGTATTGATGAATGGACTTGGAAAGCATCCTACTATATTCGAGATTTATTTCGCTTTTTTTGTTTATTTACACGATGTGGCTTAATCAAGCGTTTTCGCGTATTTGAATTTTCTTCAGTCCACACGTCGTGACCACTTATTGAGATATCGAGCACGTCATTAGACACCCTTAATGCCGCACTCATCCCAATCGCTTATTGACACCCCACACACACGTTCTCTGACTCCCTTGTGATAACTTCGTAAATGCACACTTCGCCCATTGGCATCCATGCTCTCCTTTCATCTCTTGAATCCCGATTCCACGCCAAGTAATTGTTCATCCCTTTCTTATCCCCCTCGCACACCCCCCCCCTCCACTCCTTATAGAATGGTGTAATTTGAGGTGAATAGCCGGGAAAAATCCATATATTTCAAGTGGATATCCGTCATATCTGGGATTTGAAATCTAAATCCACGAATGGGTTTACTGCTACTGATCGTAACATCTCAATCAATTTGTCCATTCTTATAGCCTCGAAAAATGAATTATTTTTGTATATTATCTGCGACATTTAAACTAGGCAAATGTATAGGTGGGATTGGAATTCATTTAATTTTGACTCATTTATAAATGATTTTAAAGGGGATTGGCGACACGACTCGGATCTTGAATTTTCCATATATTCAAACTAACACTGATAATACCTTTTCTAGACAGAAATATAATTATTTCCATCACCATTACAAATCATCTCTTTATTATGGCAAGTAAAATATGGAGCACACGTACTTCCTACCTTGACACTCAGGGTGTTCTTTTGATTTCATTAATAGAAATTCAAAAAAATATTGCAGATCATTTGAAATTAGTACAAATAAATTTTTATTTATATTGAGAAAACAGACTGACTGGTGTCACATGAATGATAGAGAGGTGTGTTTTGGTAAATGAAGGCCTTTTTTCCTAATGACATTTTTTGGGTACTTTACGATACTTTGGGTGCAACTCTGTTATTAAATATATTTCCAGACATTTCAACAAATAGGTTCAGAGCTACCGCAATGGTTATTCAAAAGTAACTACACGAAAAGCTATTCGCAGCTAGCGTAACCAGAAATGAATTATGTAAGGTCTAACGCGCGAGGGATCACAGTGGCTGGTTGGAATGTAGGCAGTAATCTCTCCTCCCCTCCTCTTCCCCCTCCCCCCCCCCCCCCCGCCCCCCCCCCCACGTGCTTCTGACATATTTTCCACTCTACGCTTAAGCCCATCGCTTTATTAGCTGATCGTGTTTTAATCTAAAAAAAAACGCGCGGATTCGCTAAACGGGAGATTCCAGGTCTTAAAGAGTATTGCAAAGTAAGCGCGCTTACGATCAGATGACTGCGGAAAGTCCGTGGACGCTGTAAATGTACTTACTGGATGGATGAATGACAGTTGAAATTTTAATTAGTTTCCGTGGAATATAGGTACAGTTGAACGGGGTCAGACACCCAAGTTACAATAAACGTTTTTCTTGCAAATATTGAAAATTAGAGTGTCTTAAAAACCTATTGTCAGAAAGATGAATTCACTTACTTTGTGTTTTTTTAATGGCAACACGTTTTTTAGCGGTTTTAAATGCCACAGTTGGCATACAACCTCATAATTATTGAAATTATCCACAAAATAACCTTCATAATCATACCAGGTAGATTCCCTTTTCCACTTTATAGACACCAAAATAGGAAAATTGATTTGATTCAGTAATTTCAATATGGCAAAATACACAAATGTCAAGTCAACTAAATATGAATGTGTTAATTGGGATCATCAAAGTGCAGTAGGCTCAGAAAATGAAATATTTCTCCCTGGGAAATATAAATTGAAGTGGAACGGACGCGAGATAATTATCTGATATATCAAAAAGGCGACAAAAGTGGCAGTACAGTGCATTTATTCAAATATATATATATATATATATATATATATATACCCCTGTGTTGGGGTAAATTTTTTTGTTTCATTGCTGATAAGGTCAAATAATCTACATTGCCATTGTATAAAGCATAAATTAAACGCGTTTATTCTTCAAATATGTATATCAAATGGCAGGCGCGTTGATGGTCATCATTAGTTGACTTCGAGGTTCACAGAGGGTGGGGGGGGGGGGGGGGGGGNGGGGGGGAGGAACATCAAAGGCACAAAATTCGAGGTGGCGGGGGGGGGACGGGAAAGAGAAGAGTAATTCATAGATGTAAGAAACAGACACAAAGGTAGAGAAAAAGGTAAGATGAGATGAGTACTGTGTAAGTGGGGGAATATGACATACAGCGTGGTCATGGTTGTTTGAAGTCGGAAGTCATCTTCCGGCATATTGACTTGTTTGCCGTATGTGTCTATAAGTTGGCCAGGGTGTACTACGTGGAGGTAAGTCTATCACACACCCCTATACATACAGTACAAATTGAATAATAAATATTAAAATAAGTAAGCTTGCAAATATGTTTTGCTTATTACACTCTTTTTGGATAAAAATTTTTCTTATTTTTTTTCAGCATTTGCAAATCGATCACTATGGGGTATTAATTCTTTTAAAATTCACAACTGCAGTAAAGCTCTAGAGCGCAAGTGAAATTTCGACATGAGAGCATTGGAGGATAAGTCTTATCATCCAGGAATTCTCATAACATTTCGATACGAATGTCATTACTTTACGATCGAGTATCTCGTATCTCGTTCCTAATTTCTTGAGTGAAATCGTGTTTTCGAAGTGTGAAAATTATTAACCAGTTTATTAACTAAAAGATGGCGTCAATCGCTTTTTTGCCCAAACCATGATTGATAGGAGATGAGGAATCAGACTTGACTGGATCTAATTGGTTCATCCAGGGCGTGCGCATCAGCTTATGGAATTAAGTTTCACTCTACACTGCTACCTATTATCTCTTCAAATTTAATTTAACTTCTTCTTATGATGTTTGTCCTTTTTCCAGTTCAAGCAAAAAATCCGATCGTGGTGGTTTTTCACATTTCCTTATAAGCATAATTTACAGCTCATTAAAAACTACTTCCATGCCATCTTCTATCACATTTTCTTCAGAGATTTTCTGGCAACAATTTCTGGCTTACTGCTATTTTGAAAGCTTATTACTCAACACCTTCTTGTTTACGGCTCAGTTTTAAAAAAAAGAAAATAATTAATTTTGTACCCCCCACCACCTCACTGGCCCCCAACTTACGTAGCCGCGCTAATGAACCCCTAACTTAATTTAAATAATTATAATTTTAATTAAGAACTTCCCTGAATGAATTAAAATATTCTTTTTTTCTTTCGTTAATTGAAATAATTAATTAATTATTTGGCCTGCTCGCTCGAAAGAAAAATGGGCTAAACACTAAAAAAACACAATTTAGTTACTGAAAACGCAGAATTAAATTTTCTAATTGAGCAAGGTAATTTGGAGGCTTTAGACAGTAAAAAATGACTAATAATTTCATTTATTGTTTTATTAAGCCACTTAGTGTATTTTATTGAAGTGATTTTGTTTTCCGACGTTTATCTATCAATTTAGAGCAAACAGCAAGTTTTATGATGGTTACCACTAGCCCTTTAGTTGACTTCGGGCTTCACAGAGGGGAGGAAAAACCAAAGGTCAAAAGTCAAGAGGGGGGGTTGTGAGGTGGGAGAGACAGACACAAAGGTAGAGAAAAACGTGAGATAAGGTGAGTATTGTGAAAGCGGTGGAATATGGTATATAGTCAGTCGGATCAGGGTAGTTTGAAGTCAGAAGTTAACTGCCGGTTTATAGCCTTTTTGGCCGTATGAGTATGCGATGCCCAGGGTGCACCTCGTAGTGATAAGTCTACCGCACAAACCTGTTTTGCGTCATAGGACATTAACTATTTGCCATTTACAAGCTTGGAACAAAGTCGCTATCCATCGTTCTTTGCAAAAACTAAAATCCCAAACTCAAGTTTCATGAATTGCCTAGTTTATTTAAACAGAAATTTAGCATTGACTATCACTTTAAATAATTAACTACCGTTCCAGGAAAGGAAGAAGGAAATTATTTTCAGTTGGGCTATTTCGTCAAGTTTTGAAGCTGTTTATTTGTCAAAAGATGGTGCCAAATATGAGAAATTACCAAAAGAGATTTAAACTTTCTTATAGGTCAAAGGATTTTAGGTATACAGGAAACGTAAACGCCTATTGTTGAATGTGTGTGTGTGTGTGTGTGTGTGTGTGTGTGTGTGTGTGTGTGTGTGTGTGGAGTGCACAACACTACCATGGCTGAACGGAGAAATCTCATGCACACTCAAACAAGCTCACGTGAGCAGAGACGTCTCAGCTGATGGCCAATCAATAGCCGCTGCATGCTTTAATATACCTTTGATTACATTTTAATGACCTTGCTCTGCGTCAGACATACTAAATCCGATGGATAGTACTCCTTGTCGTGCGCCTGTTTTCTCTCTATATTGTTGAAGGTATCTTGCAATAGAAATTACCGAGGATAATTCAAGGATTTTTCGGGCAGTCATTTGCTTCATATGCTTCTTTTTCAAAAGAACCAAGATTTACTAAAACATCATTCAGGATCAAAAATTCAAATTTCATGAACCGCCAAATGGAATTCAGCAACTGTTTGCCTACGTTCAATGCTTTTTTGACTGGTGTTACTGTTGTTTAAAAAAGATTGGCCTTAAAAGCGTTCTTTTACTTTTTCATCTAATTTTCTGGAAGGCAATGATCTCATGATGATTCATCCAATAACAGTAGTGATTTGATGGGTTAAGTGAAAAGTCAGAGTTTATTTCATTGGACCTTTACCACCAAGAACCAATGCATTTCCACGGCTGGTGTCTATTAGTGGCATTACAGCCCATTAATTCTGATATCAACAACAATCTTGCAAAGAAAAGTTTACTAATGCAAGCACACCAACTTTTCGGCCTTAATCCAAGGCGTACTTCTTAAAGAAATGCGGAAAAGGAGGTTTCAGGAATAGAGCCAAAATATGGAAATAATGCAAAGCTCCCACTTTATTACTACTAAATTTTGACACCTCGGGTGGAATGAAGATTAATGCTTCATCAGCGAAAATGAGCTTAATGCTTGGCTAGTCTTTATTCCCTAAACTAATCTGAGCAGGTATTTCTTACACCTTTAAGAGGTTAAATTATGAGATGCCATTTCTCATATAAATATTACTGACTAACACTAATAGTGCTAAAATTTTTGTCATTTTAAATATGATAAAATTATTCTTCATCGTTAAAATTAGTGTACGATAGACTAGTTGAAATATTTGAACGTCCAATTCGCCGATGTGGTGCCATTTTCAAATTCATTTCATAGTTCTCTCTCATCGTCAAATCTCATTACTGGTCATAGTTAATAGATCAAAAGGGGTGCGCGATAGACTTACCTCCACGGGGTGCACCCTGGGCAACGTATACTCATACGGCAAAAAAGTCTCTTAACCGACAGTTGACTTCTGAATTCAAACTACCATCAACCCACTGTATTTCATATTAGACCCCTTTCAAAGTACTCATCCTACCTTTTCTCAGCCTTTATGTCTGACACTCTTCTGTTCACCCTCTCGACTTTTTGTCACTTTGATCTCCTCCTCCTCTCTGTGAAGCCCAAAGTCAGCTAAATTGCTCTTCCCCCTCCCTCCTGTGAAGCCCTAAGTCAGCTAAAGGGCTAATGATAACTATCAAAGCGCCCGCCATTTTGATATATTAATAGTTATCTAGAGATGGCTAATTTATCCTTTATGATTTCATATTACAAAAAATGTAAATTTTAAAACCAATGCAATGAATATTGTGGAGCAAATAAATTGGCAACGATTTTTGGCCTTTTGGCATTTAGAGGGTTTGTTAGTGGAATTATGAAATGGGAATTCATTTCAAAGTGTCAACACCACTCTCCATAACCAGGTTCTAAGAAGAAGGCGAGTTGGGGTTCCTCACAAATGGAATAGATGGTGAAACATTAGCCGAAATAAGCTTTTTCTAAGACAGGGCAAAAGACTCAAGGTCAGAGAAGAGGTGTGTAGAAGACCTGTTTTACACGATTGACAATTCACCTCGTGCTCATGAGTCGTCTTAAATCGACTTTGATGGCCAAAATTTCAACACGTGTGGTAAAATGCAAAAGAGTACCTTTTTTCACAATCGTAACAAAATTCGTCGAGCTCTAACTCGGTTATATTCATGTTCAAACCAGTCAGCCCCTTGGTTGGAGACACAAAATCGGATTCATTAAAATTGAATGTGGAAAATAGATTTTCGTATGGGCTCTTAATTAGAAGAGAGAGAGAATTAAGATGCGATGAACAGACTATCGGTGCAATCAATATTATTCAACCGTGTAAATCATCGTCAGTTTGATTCAAAGCATTCATTACATTACATTCATTTTTAAACAACGTTTTTCTCTAGATGAAGAAATTCACTATTGCTTATGCTAGGTAATGTTCAAAGAGATGACTGATCATTCCTGTTAATTAATTTAAAGTAAACAGAACTTGAATAGTTTCTTTGAAATTGAGATCATCCGTTTTTTCGTAAGGTGGTTATCTCTTTTAACTTTTTAATAAAGCAGAGAACAATAGAGTCGTTCAGTATGGCTTTAGAGAAAATTATGAAGTTAGACAGAGAACAGTAAACCAGAAAAATTGAAAAATACATTGCTCAGAAATGTATGCGTGGAGGTAGACAAGAGATACTTAATTTCTCAGATACAATACCCCTTGTTTCTTGTCAAATTTCAGTTTTTCTTCTATTGTTCCTCTTTTGCGTTCTCCAGAGCCTAGTGAAGAATCGATCAAATAGGATATTGCATTATGCATTCAATTGAATTTTTTTGTTCTATTTGTTAGGGTATTAGCCAATAGTAAGACAATTCACTCTAGACGAACTGAGATAGTAACTTTAAGTTATTGGACAACACATAAGTAGTAATTTTTTAAAAGCAATCACATTTTCAACCACACAAAGGGCAAAGTTTTGCTTGGAAATGATGAAGAAAAGTGATTTAGATCACCAACACACTTTAGGTCGTATTAGTGAACGTCATACCGAATACCTTCAACTACGGTTTTGGCTTGAAGTCCTGAAGCTCTTCCTTATGCCACTTTTACAAACATCTTGTCAACTACTTAACTGTAGACTCACGAACAGATAAAAAGTAAATAATATTAACTTAAAATTGATTTGGAGATACACAACGAATAACTCAATACATTCAAAAGTAAAATAAATTATTTTTTGACGTATAATTGTTTAAAAAAATAGATCACTTATTCAATCTATATTATTTACTGGTCTAATAACATTTATAATCAAAGAAATATTTATTTGGCTTTTTAAAATTAAATTTTCATTAAAATTTAAGTTGGCAGATATTTATTTTTTACGTTATTATTACTCCAAATTTTACATTATTAATTACGGTGAGCAAGTGAAATCGGTACAGCAAAATTTAATAGGAAGTGATAGGTGCGAAGCAAACAGAGAGTATCCAAATGAAATTCATCAGTTAATTTTGAAAATTGATTTTTAAAACTGCTTATTATAATGCGGTGGGGTTTGCTGCTTCACCTTCTGAAATTCAATACGTTGGTTAGTTCATGATATTGAATGGTTTTCATGTAGTATTGCGGAGCTCGCAATGTGCAGATTTCATCCAAATATTCAAATTTCTTATACCATGTAAATCACTTTATTCACTTCCACAGCCATTCCTCCAAGAATTGTACTTTTATTAACAAATTTTTATGAAATTTTAAAAATTAGCATAGAAAGCGGTGTCATGTTAAAGAACAGTATAATCTAGCATATTGTCATTTACTATTCTGCACTAGTTTAAAGGAGGTAAATATAAAATTTTTGAATTTATAATAAAAGTTCAAATGGTTTTTGCAAACAAATTTTGAACATTATTTTGCTTAAATTAATCTTAGTGTGTTTTTTTACATGAGCATACATCATCCACAAATTGAAATGAACAAATTTCACAAACTGTAAAGCATGTCCTCAAGCACAAATCAATTGGCGTAGTTTTTTAAAAGAATGTGATTCTTAACTTGTAGAGATTATATTCAGTTGGAAATTTTGGGTCAAAAAATATGAGCGAAAAGAGATTTGCCGTGTATTGGGAGATTTTCACACTTTGCTCCCACATCATAACTATGGCAGATCATATCATGATGAGGACAATCACCAGTCATCGATTGGCCCCTTATCTAACACCTCAAATTCTGCCATTTCCGACCAATTAGAATCCGATGAAATTAAATTTTGAGTGTGCAAGCAGAACGTTAGTTATATTAATAAATCTGGTCTTGTGGGGTTTGATATGATTATTAAACATATTTTTGTGTGTATTAAAACAATGTGTACGTAATTATTTTCGATAATTATAAATGTTCAAATTATATGAACTAAGACCTACTGATCAAAATTTCTTCTTTAGATTTAGATTAAAAGGACGGACCATGGGTTCATCATTATGAAGTAAAGACATTTAAATGGAGTACAAGGAAACTTTACTTATTTTCCCAATTTTGAGAATTTAATCAATACAAAATCATCTCCTCAAAATAATTTTCCTTTTTTTCAGTTGGCTATTATGGGTGAAATAGTAAGATAGCAGTCATTAAAATTTTCGAGAAAAGATAAATTGTGCAATTCAAACACAAATTGCTGAATGATGGTACTTTCACCCTAATTGCATACAATACATTCACCACTGGGGAAAAAATTTAAAACAAAGTGATAAATAATATTTGCTTAAATAATCGTAGACAAGATAGACCAAATAACTTTGTTAGTGAAATTAATTTTAAAGAAGATAACATTTAACACCCTAAAGAAGATAAAAATTACTTATGGCTGTAAATGAAAGTTCAAACATAAAAACCCAAAGCAAGTAATTAACCATTGATGATTAATTTGGTGTCATTTTTATTACGTATCATCCTTCTAATTTCATGAAAATGGAAAACAGTAACAAAATTGTATATTTTTTTAAAAATAAGCCCATTAACTGCAATAATTTGCAAATCCAAATTAATAGCTTTATTTTAGATTAGTGATTAATGCAGTTTTGGCAGTTTTTATTATGAAACAAAAAAAGAAGTTGCTGTGATTGAATGCGCAGAAAAAAGACTATTTGCTGACGGAGTGGAGAAGCATTCAAAAGCAGATAACAAAAATAGGCTCTAGCTGCAATCTCTGAGAGAAAAAGCCAACGCTACACATTTCATCAAAAGCTCACCAATTGAAGTAAAATATAAATTTGCTGGGCTAATTGATCTTATCAGCTGTAGGCGCAATTCAGGCGAAAACAAAATGAAGACGACGCCCTTCACTGCATTAACAAATCACCTATTTGTATTGAGCAACTGTAGATGCAGCAATAGCTGTCTATCAATTTTCTTATTTGGCCTCATAGGTATTCCACAAACCATTGCTTTCCCAGTTCTCTTCATCTTACCAGCAAATAAACAAGATGAGGCGAGGTAAGTAGCAAACAACTGGGAAAGCGTATAAGAGCCGAAGAAAGTGAAATGATTTCTGCATTTCCATGAGCTTTTAATTTAATACAAAAATGTTGGACACGCCCTCCCCCCCCTTATTGACTAATATTTACCTCCTTAGAATCACGAGTGCATGGGATGCAATCAGGATGAGAGTTTACATTTTATCAGATCTCACCCGAGTTTTTTTAAAGCCATAATTAGTCTTTTTTTTAAAATCGAAATTTCTTTTTATTTGCAGATTACTTCCTACTTTAAGGCACACTCATTGTTAAATTGATTTAAATGTATATATTCAAAAAGTTAATTAAATTAGGACTTTTAAATAAGTTTAAACAAATTGTTATAAAAAGGCATTTTTCAAAACTCTCTCTCTCTCTAGGGGGAAAATTACGCAATAACTTTTTATTTATTATCATAGCAAAAGAGTTTGCCAGACGTTTTATATGTTTTTTCTATATAGTAATAAATAAGTCAAAATGTCCTCAGAGTAAACAGGAACAAAAAAATTGCACAACAAATATCTCCTCCGACATTTTGAAACAAATTCCTCGTAATTTAAAGAAAATAACTAATTTCACCTTAATGAAACTGGCATCAAGGGCTTACCTAAGCATCCTCACTGAAAAAAACATAGTATATAATTTTACATAATCACAAATTGTTTGCCAATTTGTGTTAAAATATTTGACCTGCAAATGAGCCCAAATGGTAATGGTTCCGAATATTTATTTATTTATTTCAAATGGGAGGCGTTTTGATAGTTATCAATAGCCCATTAGCTGACTTCAGCTTTCACAGGGGGGAGGGGGGGAGGAACATCAACGTAACAGAAAGTCGAGGGGTGAGGAACAGAAGAGTGATTCACAGACGTGAAAGAGTCAGATAGACACGAGGGCAGAGATAAGGTAGGATGAGTACTGTAGAAGGGGTCGAATATGACATACAATGGGGTCATAGTAGCTTGAAGTGAGAAGTCAACAGCCGATTAATAGACTTTTTGGCGTATGAGTATACGTTGCCCAGGGTGCACCCCGTGGAGGTAAGTCTATCGCACACCCCTTTTGATCTATTAACTGTGACCAGGAATGGGATTTGACGATGAGAGAGAACTATGAAATGAATTTGAAAATGACACCACATCGGCAAACTGAATGTTCAAATACTTCTACGAGTCCCGAAGCCTTGTCTATTTGTGATGTTTGAATTAGCGTTTTAGCACTTCATCGTCCGGGCTCCTAGAAATTGGTGTCAAGATAAAAATAC
>UZAE01013506.1:0-12725 GCA_900617975.1 Rodentolepis nana | reverse complement strand
TCCAACAAGAACAGCTTCGCGAATTGACGCCACGTTTTCACTAAGCAGCGGTATGTAACTAATCGCTGAGAATACTTGTAATGGAATTACATTAATAAACTATTGGCAATTTCGTAATTTATGGCCTCAATTGCACAGATGAAATATTGAAAAAAACTTTAACGTTAAGCCCCCAATTATTAGCCAAAGATATGCCAATTTTTACCAAATCAACCAAGCCGACTATGAAAGAAACCAACTGGAAGGTAAAAATTTTTATATTTCTACAAATATTGAAATATAACAGAGATAAAAATATACAAGAAATAATAATTTAAACTGATCATGCAGAGTTTAACACTTTGGCTAGTTTCGACCACTTGTCCCATGTTTGAATGGATTGAGTTTCCCCCGTCCAACAATTTGTTAATTCTAGACAATTAGTTGGGTTCAATTCAGAGGACTATTTTGCTGTTCAGTGTTCTCACTGCATAATGACTGCTCGGGCTTAACCAGACTAGGGGGAGAAGGACTGTTGAGGACAGATTGAGCAGTATTGAGATAGTCAAGACTCTGGGAAGAAGTGAGAAAAACTTGGATGTTCTCAAGGGGGTTGACAGTAGGGTGATTCACTTCCATGTGCCTCATCAAGTGGTCCTTGCGATAATAACCCTGCAGACAAACGCCACATCGGAATGGTTTGAAACCCACATGCTTGAGAGCATGACGTTGGAGATTAGAACGTTGAGTGAAGGTGCGACTGCAGACATGGCAGCGATAACTTCCATGGACTTGCATGGTGTGCTCTTCCAATTGTTGAAGAGAATGAAACTCTACCTCGTTGCACTGGTTACAGGGGAAATTCCTACGACCTCCAGTGAATCTACGCTTTGCTGGCGACTTCATTTTGCCAGGCGAATCGAGATTGCCATGTTGGGTGTTCAGCATGCTTGGGAAATCCATTTTGAGAGGTGTGATTGGAGAAGATTCATTTGAATGTACTGAGCCTGAGCAGGAGAGATCCAGTACTCCTGAATCCATACTTGTATAGTCTGGGGAGGGCTGGACAGCTGGGAGGATTCGAACGGGAGTAAAGGACTTGCGTTTGGATGTTGTAGTTGGAGGTGTATTGATTTTAACTGTGACAGGAGGGTCCGAATCAACGGTGATTTTCAACTCTCCGTGGATTGCAATCTTCGCAGTTTTGTTTGGCACATGATCTAGAATTGTTTTTCGTAGGAGAGATTCAAGTTCTTTGCTCTCCGGCAGAGAGAGCGATTTTGTTTCCTGTGGTTGCATCATTTGATGCTGAAATTGTTGCATTAATTGTAAGAACATTTGTGCCATTGTGCCTGTGGATAGTGCATCTTGTTCCGGCATTGATGGCGACTGTCGCATTGTAGGTGAGTCCGATGGAGACGGTGATTCGCTACCTCGTATGGACATATCTTGCGGTTCATTGACATTCATAATAATATCTGCAAGAGCAATCAATAGTTGTAACACTTTTTGTTATTCAATATCAGTCGGATTATAGGAGGGCAAAAATAAGGACTCACAAGTAGAGTCCGACCTCGATGTTTGACTTGAGAGGAAATGTATTGCTTTTTTATATGATTGCCTTAAAGCGCTTTTCCCACTTAGTTCCAATCAGATATATAGCTAAATAAGGCAGGGTAATTGCATTGGCTCTGTATGCTTAAGTTGCGACACAGACGCACACTACTGGGAAAGAATAGCCAATGGGTGCGTAGGAAATATGCTTCAAAGTGATTGGTCCATGTCAGAGATGTGAGAGTCCGACCAAATTCTGTGACGCATATGTGCTGGTTAAAAATTAATTATTTCATTATATCCTCGTAGATTTTTTCTTAAATAATCTTATTAAAGCATTTACTAAAGGATTTGTAAAAATAGTGGACGTTGCGCATTGTTCATTTAGACAAAGTGAATTTTGCGACATTGAAATGAAATCAAAGGTGTGACTATAGCTACCATAATCGAGGTGCCCACCTGATTTTAACAGGCTAAAGTTAACTCGGACTGAGACTTCGAATTTTGGACGACACAGGGTGCGCGACAGACTTACCCCCATGTGGTGCACTCGAGGCAATGTATACTCAAAAAGCAAAAAATTCTATAAACCAGCAGTTGACTTTTGACTTCAAATTACCATGACCCACTGTAAGTCATATTTCACCACTTTCACAGTACTCAACTTACATTTTCTCTGCCTTTGTGTCTGTTTGTCTCTTTTACATCTGTGAAATACTCTCCGACCCTCCCCTCCCCCACTTTGATGTTTTTCCCCGGCTTCACAGAGGGGAAGGTGCATCAAAGTGAAAAAAAGTTGAGAGGGGGGGGGGAATAGAAGATTGTTTCAAAGATGCAAAAGAGACAGACACAAAGGTAGGAAAAAGGTGAGGTGAGTACTGTAGAAGTAGTCGAATATGACATAGAGTGGGGAGATGGTAGTTTGACGTGAAAGTCAACTGCCGGTTAATAGACTTTTTGCCGTATGAGTATACGTTGCCCAGGGTGCACCACATGGAGGTAAGTCTATTACGCACCCCATGATAACTATCATAAAACCTGCCATTTGATAAAAATAAATCTTTGGACGATATGACTTTTTCCTGACCAGCGTCAAAATGTTAGAAGTATATACACCAATTGGTAAGAATAAAAGCTTATTTTACCATGGATTGCTAAAATTATTTATTTATTTCAAATGGCAGGCGTTTTGATGATTATCATTACCCCTTTAGTTGACTTCAGGCTTCACACAAGGGAAGAACATCAAAGTGAGAAAAAGTCGAAATGGGGATAGAAGAATGAATTACACATGTAAAAGTGACAGACAGACACAAAGGCAGAGAAAAGGTGAGGTGAGTACTGTGATAGTGGTCGAATATGGCATACAGTAGTCAGAAATCAACTGCCGATTTAGAGACTTTTTTGCCTTATAGGTATATGTTGCCCTTGCTACAATTATAAGTGCTAGTGAAAATGGCTAGATGTTTTACTCAAAAGTTGCATTAGTAGATCTTCCTCCCCTTGGCTATTCGATTGTATTAAGTTGGCAACTAAGTCTTTGCCGATTTCAAATAAGAAGGCAAATTCGGAATTTTTGTTTAAAAATATAACTTTATTCAATTAGATATTGGCCGTTCTTCTCGATGACCTTTTTACATCGTTCTGGCAGAGTAAAATTCCCCGTTCGTAAAATGTCTGGTCTTTGCTATTAAAAAACTGAATTGGGTGTGATCCGACATCATCCGCGTTGTTACAAATTTTACCATTTAAAGAGTTTTGCATGGAACGAAACAAATGGTAATCCGAAGGCGCAAGGTCAGGGCTATATGGTGGGTGTGACAAAACATCCCAACCCAGTTCCAATAATTTTTGCCGAGTAACCAAAGATGTGTGGGGCCTTGCGTTATCATGATGGAAAACAACACCCTTCCCCCGATTTGATAATGCCGGCCGCTTATCTTCAATTGCATCCTTCAGTTTTTCGAGTTCTTCAACATACACATTTGAATTTATCGTTTGGTTCTGTGGCATGAGTTCAAAATACGAAATTCCTTTGTGATCCCACCAGACTGACAGCATAATCTTTTTTTGGTGAATCTCTGCTTTTCATACTGTTTGGGCTGGTTGATTTTGCTTCACCCATGATCTCTTGCGAGTAACGACATTCTTATAAACTATCCACTTTTCGTCGCCAGTAACTGTTTAGGTTCTTCAGAAATGGATCATTCTCATTGCGTTTCAGTAGCGGCGAATCACAGATGCTAATCCGTCGCGTCAAATGAATTTCCTTTAACTGGTGAGGGATCCATAAATCAAGTTTCCTGACATAACCAAGGGTTTCTATTTTTTTTCAATGCATGTACGCGACACATTGAGCTTCTCTGCAATATCTCGTGTTGTGCTGTGACGATTTGAATCGATAATGGCCTTGATATGGGTTTCATCCACTTCGACTGGGCGGCCAGATCGTTGTGAATTTTTGAGTGAAAAATCACCGGAACGAAATCTTTCAAACCAATTTCGACACTGCCTTTCTTCCTTACGGCTTCATCTCCATATACGGGACATAACTTCTTTTGTGCTTGCGATGCGTTCTTGCCTTTTCGGAAGTAATACAATAAAATGTGTCGGAAGTGCACGTCCTGTTCTTTCATTTTTAAATTGGGATAAAACAAAACTAAAGAACTAAACAAAAAATTTTTTTGCTAATTAACCTAGAAGCCCATACAGCAAGAATAAAATAAAGGTTAGATGCTCTGGCCACGTTAACAAAACAAAAGAAAGTATAGAGTGAATCCGTCAACAAAAACGGCAATGACTTAGTTGCCAACCCAATATATACGGGTGGGCAATTTCGATCAATTCTCCTTATTAAACGCAGGATAAACTTAGGGCAAATTTTAAGCATACCTAAAGAAGTGTAGTAAAAGTAATAACCTAGTTATTCCAGTAAAAGCAATTAATTTAGAAAATTAAGCAGTCAATTCTCTATTGTGTGATTTAAAATTACTTTTAGGAGAAAAGAAATGTAATTGTTGCTGAAAATTTCTGAGAAAATATTATTGTTAATTTTTCGCACACAAAATTCGTATTTTTGTCTTTAGGTTGCATTAGTATAAACATTCCATGCAAATATAATGCTTCTGTGGATATAATGTGCTAAAGGGCACCGGATGGTCGTCTTGTCAAACACTTCAGCCCACAAAACTCTGTTCAAGCGTGCATTAAATGCGTTAGAACTCACAATTCTTCTTCCATTAGTGAGTAAGCACCTCAGTTGCTGAGGCAAAAGGCGCACATATGAGCACACGTCACACACACACACACACACGGGCCGAGGGAGGCTGTTGCCCTCTCCCTCCAACTTCTGCTGCCTAGTACCTACAGAGGAGATTCAATGCGCATTTAGGGTAGTTGCTATGACTGAGCAAAGAGGGTAGGGGTGAGGCGGGAGGGAGGTGGGGGCTAGGGCTTTCAGCTATGCTCACTTTAGGCCAGCAACTTGTAGCGTCAGTAGGTGGGTGGGGCTATAATGAGCATGAGCCATGGAGGTGGGAGGGTGAGAGGAGGGCATGGCCTTGTGTGTCGTCTTTCCTGTTTAGACAGGAGCGAGGCCAGGGAATCTCACGTACAAACGTGCTCTTCGCACTCGCTTGGTAAGTTTCTGCTACACGGATGCGTATGTAGTCTCTTAAAGCCTCAACAACTGTGCCCAAGGTATCATAGTAATCAGTTCTTTTATTTAGCATTACTAACAGCCACTGACGTGTATACGCATACCCATTCACAAGTAATATAATCATTACACCATATGCAGAAAAAATGGAAAAATATAAATATAAAATAACCTTCTGATGTAAAGGAAGATACAGAGGACAGTCGATTTTAAATCACATTTCTGTTAATTATCCGCTTTGAAAAATAGTGAATCATAAGTACAGTCATTGTTCTGGAGGACAAAAATGTTTATTCAAAGCTGCAGAAAATCTTGGTAGAGGGTGGATAAACGAAAGTGATATTTATTGACAATTCGAGTATAAACAACAATTTTACACCCCCACCCCCCTCCCCAACCCCTAGAATGTACAATGACAGACATTAGCAGTATTGAGGGTAATTAGAGTTTCTAAAAATGGGGTACATTGGCATATTCTGCGACAAAGCTCTGATGTGTACAATGCGATATAAAGTGAAACGTGGAATAAACCTGTCGTGAAAACCCATATCAAAGTGGACTCGAAATGCCTTTCAACTAGTTATTGAAGTACCCTTTCGAAATGTGACCAACGAGAAATTGTGTAGACTTCAATCTGCTGGTGTCCCCAAGCAGAGTCAGATAGAAAGAAGGTGGGGAGAAGAGTAGATGGAATGGAATGGAGTTCTGAATTATGCACACTCGAATACAAATTTGGTTTGTTTAGTTTAACTGTGAAGAGTTCACATGGAAGAAGTTGAGTGAGAGGGAGAGAGTCGAGCCTAATTTCTAAGCGTCTATTCGCTGCCCAGAGAACACTTGGCACGAGGCCTGGGCACAAATAAATACAGGTATTTTTTGGCATCCATTTTTGAAAGACCCCTGTAAAGTATGATAATTAATGGCAATGGAGCCATTTCCACAAGGGACTTCTCTATCGGTTGAGTGGAACGGCGAATATTAGGATTCAGGTCACTCAAAAATAGTACAATTTGCATTGCCATATCCGCGAGGTAATGAGGCAACAATGAGAGTGTAGATTATTGGCGTCAATTTCTTACAACTGCTCCAAAATATCAAAACCTCTCCCAACTTCACTGACGTTTCGATGCTTCTACTTTCAACGCGTTTTCCAACTTTCCAATCCTTGTTTTCCATGCCTGAGAGTAGATGGGGTTTTCCATTTTCCCTTGACTAAACTCTCCGAACCTCGAAACACATCTGCATCTTAAGACAACTTAGGCAGCTTGAAGGTAGGAACTAATGGAGGTGGAGTTCTTCGAATTGAGTGGTTGGTGTAGAGAGTACAAATTCATTGACAAGATATTTCTCTTTCATCTTCAGTTGCTGTGCCCGTGGATATTCAAGTATATAGATACGAATAACAGTACTAGTTAAGAAGTAAATTAGTAAAGCATGAATTTAGCTTTGGTCTGATATGGTGTGGCACGACATTGTCCACAGTATTTCAACTGGATTGATGATTTCTCTGGTCGATTGACTCATGCTGCAATAGGAACTCACACAGGTGTGGTATCAGTGACTCAAACAAAGAAATGCACTTAAAATGAGAAATGAGCACAATTAGTAATGCGAAAAGACGGTTTCAATTGGCTTTTGTTTCGACTCAAAACAATGTAAAAGTGCACACAGCTGGGTCAATGTGGTAGGCACTCCCCAAACCGCAATCGAAGGTGGCCTTCACTTCCCTCAAATAGTTATTGGTTCTATCTTCATTCACTTCATTTTGACAATTACAGTTAATCCATACAACACATTTTAAAGAAGCTACTGTCTAAGAAATTTTGGTGACAATTCACTGATCCATGCGTCTAACTAGACATGAAGGCACTACGAGGAACGTGTTCGCACATCTACTATGTCCGGCACCTGCTCAAACAGACAAAAGAGCACAAATTCAAGGACCTCTTCTTCAATAGGTCATAGTCATTATCCCACCCACCTTCTGTTGCTACAGTTACTGGCCAAAAGTGAGTACAGTTAGGTGTTCTAACTAAATACTCAAGGAGTAGTCTCTGTAGGTACTAGACAGCAGAAGTTTCGGGGAGAGGGAATCAGTCTCCATCAACCATTTGTGCGCGACGTGTGCTCAAATGCACGTTTTTCACCTTAGCAACCGTAAAATTTGTCAAGCAGTTGACGCTGAAAGTGAAATTAGATAGTTCGTTCAAACTTGCACAAATTCCTTTACTCACATTGACAGAAGTCATTTGCATGTTTCATGTACAATTAACATTATGGCATGAAAGGGCGCTATAACTGAGCAAAAATAAAATTTTATGTTGACTATATATTGATACTATCGTTGTAAATCTACAGTTTCTCAGATCTTTGCAACGAATTGCCACTTTATATTTAGGCAAGAAAACTTTTGCTTTTTCTTGGCGCACGGCAATGGTTCAAAGAAGTTGGAGCCCCACCAGGAGTTCGTTAAAAGTTATAATGAAATGAGTACATGGCGACACGTTCTAGATAACCGCAAACGCTTTCGCTTTGAATGTGCTAAATGAATTCATAAATTGTAGTTAAATATAAATTTAATGAATAATGTTCATTTAGTGCTCAGGGAAGCTATGATAGGCAAAGAATGTTAAAGGGTGCATTTTCTATTCTTGAAGTGACCAAACAGGCAATTTCATTTAACAGGGAAAATCGTTCGATTTCCTTTTAAGTCCTAATTTTGTAAATAGAAGTATTAACCACACTTCTCTAATTTTCGACAACTTTCGCTGCCGTCTAGAAAACCAGTGTTTCCTAAAATGTTTTCTTTTACTTTGTAAGGAGGAAGAGGTTACAGAAGTATAGAGAACAATTAAATTAATTAAGTCTGTGCTATCTCTAGAATCATACGGTAGTACTTAACTTGACAATTTGCAAAAAAACATCCCCCTAGTAACTAGGCAGGCTGTAGTGCAAAGCCCGCATGACAGTTATTGTTTGAGTACTACTCAAACAAAGCGAGCTCTCGCAGATGCCTCAGAAATTAGTGCTGTTGCTATGCCCCTACTATGGCATCAGCATTGGAATAGAATGGACTCCGGACTGTACAGCGTACCCTATTCCAACTGCTACTACAAATTCCCACCCCTTCCTACCTTCCTTACCATAGTAACTCATTAACGCTGAGTTAGAGCACTCAACGTACATTGCTAAGAAGGGGGGGAGGGGTGAGGAGTGAGGTAAATGAATGGAGTAAAAATGTGAAGTACGTTACTATGGCCTCCGGCGACTGTAATTCTCAACGAAAATAATGCCAAAGTGAATTCTAGCACTGTCTATTTCCCATACTTAGTGTTAACCAGAGTTGACTTTTAATAATGGCACACAGAAGTCACAACATCTTGTTTTAATGCATAAAATAGTTTGTGAAGGTATATTTTAATGCTTTCGGATATGTGTTGACGATGCGTAAATTTGTGCTTATTAGACAAGTCAGACTTCGTGGATTTGAATGCCAACGCCGCGCACCATGTGAACACTGGCTAAGTCCAACTATCTGAACCGGGAGGTGGAATTCTATTTAATTCTAATTCACCAATCAAAATTTGTTCCGGGGTTTGGTTTGTGGGAAAACAATAAAATCAACAGCAATGGGAGAGTTAATTTTGTTAACCAGAATAAATACATATATTCAGTGACAGGGTGTGCGATAGACTTACCTCCACGTGGTGTACCGTGAACAACGTATACACATATAGCAGAAAAGTCTATTAACCACCAGTTGACCTCTCAGCTCAAACTAACATCACCCCACTGTATGTCATATTCGACCACTTCTACAGTACTTACCTCGCCTTTTTCCTACCTTTGTGTCTGTCTCTTTTACATCTTTGAAGCACTCTTCTGTTCCCTACCCACCACCCCCACCCTCCTCTCGACTTTTTTCACTTTGACGTTCCTTCTTCTCTAAGAAGCCTGAAGTCAGCTAAAGGGCTAATGATAACTATCAAAACGCCAGCTATTTGATATAAATAAATAAATATTCAGTTACTTTCTAAAAGCATTTAATTTAGGATAGATGGAGGGAGAGAAACATGGCCTTCTGACTGTAACCATATAACTCGTTCAAGAAGTAGCAGCCGACAATCCTGATATCTTTAAATTTTTAAAAAAATGCAAATAATTGAAGAAAGATAGCTAATTTAGTATAGATCTTAATCTAAGGTCATACTGTAATACATGTTGGCAGGTATATGAAAGTGTTCATGAGGGAAAATATTGATTTGAAATATTCAAAATCGTAAGCTTAACCGATTGCAAGAAATCAACTTGTCGTTTTTTGCTAGTCTTTCCAAATAACAGCGAATAAATTGGGAAGAGTAGACAGATTCGATACTTTGTCCAGGCTTGCAGAAAAGGTGGCCATGTTAGTCCCTTTGCAAATACGACGTGTGCAATTTTCAGTTCACTTTGCATACCACAACGACTATGGGAATCGATACTGAATGCCACAGAGTTCTCTGAACGTCCACCACATAATACCAATTTCGAGATCAAGTGAAACGTTAGGCAGAATTTGGTGGAATTGGTGTGGATTCACCAACAATGTGCCTGCGTTTGCAAAATCGTAATTCAAACCAATTTAAAAGACGCTTCGAATAAACATAACTGAATGTGAAGTAATAAAAATTTTAGGCATATTAAATTGAAATTCATTTCAAAACAAATGAATTCAATATGGTATGAAATGGGAGGAGATTCGACAGTAATGAATGAAGGCAGGACTTTGCACTCGAGGGCATTGAATTGATAGTATTATCAAAAACTAAAGTTCAACAGTTGAATTGCAAACTATGCTTGTCAGCACTTGGAGAGGGTTGATTGATGAGAATTGAGTACGCTATACAGTGGAGTTATTTCTATGGGCGGTTGTGAACTCGGTGGTGATTCGGAAGTGAAAACGATGACTGAACACAGTGAAGCACTCTTTCCAATTTGAGGCTAATGAGAATGAAGCCTATCACGCTGAAATGGAATAGTTACTTCATTCCCCAATTTATCTACTCCATGGAATGTATGGGGACACTTAAATAACATCGTGCCACATGAGACCAGCATTTTTCGAATCCTCAATCTTGCAGTTAGGTCATTTCGCCGAACTACTGTTGCCTCTACGACAGCACATTCAATCAAGTTCGTTTCGGCAAACTCAAATCAGGTGTGAGGAAGCCACCTTCGATTGCGGTTTGGGGAGTGCCTACCACATTGACCCAGCTGTGTGCACTTTTACATTGTTTTGAGTCGAAACAAAAGCCAATTGAAACCGTCTTTTCGCATTACTAATTGTGCTCATTTCTCATTTTAAGTGCATTTCTTCGTTTGAGTCACTGATACCACACCTGTGTGAGTTCCTATTGCAGCATGAGTCAAACGACCAGAGAAATCATCAGTCCAGTTGAAATACTGTGGACAATGTCGTGCAACACCATATCAGACCAAAGCTAAATTCATGCTTTACTAATTTACTTCTTAACTAGTACTGTTATTCGTATCTATATACTTGAATATCCACGGGCACAGCAACTGAAGATGAAAGAGAAATATCTTGTCAATGAATTTGTACTCTCTACACCAACCACTCAATTCGAAGAACTCCACCTCCATTAGTTCCTACCTTCAAGCTGCCTAAGTTGTCTTAAGATGCAGATGTGTTTCGAGGTTCGGAGAGTTTAGTCAAGGGAAAATGGAAAACCCCATCTACTCTCAGGCATGGAAAACAAGGATTGGAAAGTTGGAAAACGCGTTGAAGGTAGAAGCATCGAAACGTCAGTGAAGTTGGGAGAGGCTTTGATATTTTGGAGCAGTTGTAAGAAATTGACGCCAATAATCTACACTCTCATTGTTGCCTCATTGCCTCGCGGATATGGCAATGCAAATTGTACTATTTTTGAGTGACCTGAATCCTAATATTCGCCTTTCCACTCAATCGATAGAGAAGTCCCTTGTGGAAATGGCTCCATTGCCATTAATTATCATACTTTACAGGGGTCTTTCAAAAATGGATGCACAAAAGACACCTGTATTTATTTGTGCCCAGGCCTCGTGCCAAGTGTTCTCTGGGCAGCGAATAGACGCTTAGAAATTAGGCTCGACTCTCTCCCTCTCACTCAACTTCTTCCATGTGAACTCTTCACAGTTAAACTAAACAAACCAAATTTGTATTCGAGTGTGCATAATTCAGAACTCCATTCCATTCCATCTACTCTTCTCCCCACCTTCTTTCTATCTGACTCTGCTTGGGGACACCAGCAGATTGAAGTCTACACAATTTCTCGTTGGTCACATTTCGAAAGGGTACGTCAATAGTTATTTGTTAGTGGCTAAGATGTCCGCACATTTATATTCTTCTATATTTCACGCTAGATAATATTGGGTAAAGCCATGCCAATTTTTCAGATTTGAGAAAAAGAGCTCTGACACTTAAGCAATAAGCAATTCTCAATATTAGAATCTCGCTTAAAGTTCGGAAACGTTTAGCTGATTGATTGTTGATTATTGTTCTTCTTATTATTGATTTTAATCTTCGCACAAAAAACACTTAACTGTAAATGATTCAACACAATTGTTGGAAGAGTTAAATGCTTAGTGCGAACATAGCAAATGTCACTTTGCTTGAAGTCGGGAAGTAGTCCTTACTTTTTAAATGAAGAGTTTATATTAGATATCCTGATGTTCGTTTTCATCAATCAGAGCCGGTTTCCTGAATATAATTTAACCCATTACATTCAGAGCTTGATGTTCATATGATTTATTTCCCTCGGCAGTGATGTCACCTCACGCGTAGTTGTGACATATTTAATAGACCATAGTTAATTGCCATAATAAAGAGAGCAGTAATCAACTCTTATTGCCCACCTATTTTCCTTCGATTTCAACAAAAATTTGACAATGACAAATGATTCGTTAAGCCGATATTCCCGATGCGGAGAAGGAGATCTGATTTGAAATTTGATAATAACAATGATCTTCATTACAAGTAGATAATTTAATTAATAGAGCTATTTTATCCCAATTTGGGCTTTCTATAATATTAATACTTCGGTTATATATAGGTAACTCATAATAAAGACGTAACAAAATTAAAATGAAGGGGGGGGGGACAAACAATTTCCTTCAGCGTACCTCCTTTGTAATGCCTGTCTGGTACACCTGTCATGAGGCACTGATGTTCATTTGAAATAAGTACCATATCTTCTGGCAAAAGTTGTTGTTGACTTTATACAAAACTGTAAAAACTTTGGAAAGTGGGTTTAGAACAATTGTACTGTTGTCCTCTACGACCTCTGGTCAACTAGTGCAGAACAATAAATGGTTCTGTACAAGTTGTTAATTGAGGAGAAATGAAATTGAGAAATGAATTTTTTTTTCTCCTTCATTATAAGAGTTTAAGGATACTTGAAATAAGAACCATGTTGAAAACGAAGGTATGAATGAACGGCATCGAGGTAAACGGATTATTAGTTCAATTTTATCCTCCCCTCCCCTCCCCCCCCCC
>UZAE01013505.1:10338-21738 GCA_900617975.1 Rodentolepis nana | reverse complement strand
TATCATAACGCCTGCCATTTGAAATAAATAAATAAAATAAATACTGTGAATAAATAGAGTGACACTTGTCGGACTAGTTCACAAAGTAAGTGGATAGCAGAAACATTATTTGCAATAATATTCAAATGGTAATGGTATTTCTTTCTAGAGCCTACTTTAATATTTTATATTTATTCCGTTTTGAAATCAGTCAATTTATCTCATTTCTAACCCAGAACTCCAATATTCGAATTTCATGCCATAATTTCATAAAGCAACATTTAAAATTCCTTTAATAATTTAAGCATTGAACATTTTAATGTAACTAGGCTGAAAAGTATTTACCCGTCTAAATTCGGAATTTTTAATTTAAGTCATAAAACATGAGCGCGAATGTTAAATGAGTCTGGATTGTATCGCCTTGAGCTAAAGAGATGAGTGGAGAGAAAATATGTACATTATGAGTCACAAAAATGTCCAAATAGGTGGTTCGTCCTATGGAAAAGTTATGCACTCGATTTTGTTCAAAATGGCAATAATCAGGTATGTTTTTGCTCAAAATAGATACTTTACTTAAGTTTAACACAATTTATTCTATAGATAACATGAATTTGGAAGGAAAAATCTTCTCTTTGATATTATTGAATATGATTTACTTTCTATAATAGTGCCCAAGAATCGAAGCCCTTACTGAGTTTAGACTACGTACCGGACATGATTTCTTGGCAAAACACCTTCACAGATTGGGAGTATACATCCACATGTACTCTATGTAACCTACAGGAGGAAATGGAGAAGTCCCACCTGTCTATGTGACCTACAGGAGGAAACGGAGAAGACCCACCATATGTAACCTACATGAGGAAATGGAGAAGACCCATCTGATCTGTAACCTACAGGAGGAAATGGAGAAGACCCACCTGATGTGAAACCTACAGGAGGAAATGGAGAAGACCCATCTGATTCTCTACAGGAGAAAATGGAGAAGACCCACCTGATTCGGTGTTCAAAGGAGGAAATGGAGAAGACCCACCTGATTCGGTGTCTAGCGATCAACCCACATGCCCTCTATGTAACCTACAGGAGGAAATCTGGCGAAGCACCTTCACAGATTAGGAGTATACAATCAAAACACCTTCACAGATTGAGAGTATACACTCAACCCACATACTCTATGTAACCTACAGGAGGAAATGGAGAAGTCCCACCTGTCTATGTGACCTACAGGAGGAAACGGAGAAGACCCACCATATGTAACCTACATGAGGAAATGGAGAAGACCCATCTGATCTGTAACCTACAGGAGGAAATGGAGAAGACCCACCTGATTCGGTATGCAGCCCTAAAGACAACGACGGAAAGCCAGAGATATTGGGAAGTAAGAAGACAGCTAATGAACCGCTATTAATTAACTGCTATATATGTACCCCTCAACCATGGGGAAAGCTGAAGTCAAAGTTTAAGGGCTAATGATAAATATCATTACCCATGGGGAAAGCTGAAGTCAAAGTTTAAGGGCTAATGATAAATATCATAAAGCCTCCCATTTGAAAAAGAACTTTCTTCAATAGACCTGTAAAACAAGGCACCAAGATTCGGAGTTTAATTTTCTCTCTGGATAGTCCAGTCTAAAAAAGTTGCCATCGAATAAAGCTCATCTTTAGCATACACCACTCGTGACAATTCAAATGTCTTGCTGGATAAAGTGATGTTGTGAGACATGTTACATTCATAAAAATATATGATGCCTCTGTTTAGTCAATCAATTCGCACTGAGCAACTACAATAACGGTCACGACACCCCCCTCTCCTCCTAATTCTGAGTCGAAGTCAATTACTGGCCATCAAGATATAGTGAACTGGAGGATTTAAGTAGCACATGATTGGCACTTCATTATTGCAACAGCGTATAAGAGCAATGCAATGTAAAATATTATTTTGAATTATGAAATTAAGGAATCGATTAAAGCTGGCAAGCTCAAGAATAGCATTGGGTATTAACGGAATTTCGCAACTTCCAGTTTACAATGTACATCTCACAGGAAATTAATTTTAGAGCCTATTAAATATGCCAAACGAAGAGAGATATATTCAAATGATTTCACTGACAATTTGAAATGTCAAGTTAAGCTATTGAACATAAAATACAGGTTAACAAGTATTTCCAACTTTAAAATGCTTTTTATTACTTCATTTAAAGGAATAATTATAAATTCCTCCATCTAAAGTGTACTGCCTAGCACGAAATTTTCAACCGTTTTTATCTCTTTTAACTTCAAAGAAGGAAAAAACTTTTGCTTAAAATTTTGAACTGTCTAAAATCACAGAAATCATTTTGCTTTTTCAACTACTGAAATACAGAAAAGTAACTTCTGTGATCGTAACACCCAAAGGTGCATTAAATTGTAGACCAGCATTGTCTACAACAAAGAAAATAAGCATAAAGTTTGAAGCTTGGAATGAGTCCCCCATTTGAAAATATGCTAAGAACCAGCAATCGAGAACAGCTTATCTTAAAGTACTCTACATATTTTATTGAGTTGTGAAATTTGTGTCAACTTTGGTAGGTAAATCAAATTATAACAGTAATCCAACGTATGCGGTCAAGAAGATGGAATCAACAAAAGAGATCATTTATTTATTTCAAATGGTAGGCGTTTTGATAGGCATCATTAACCCTTTAGCTGACTTCGGGCTTCATAGAGAGGAGGAACATCGAAGTGGGAAAAATTCTAGAGGGTAAGAGAAGAGTGATATCAAAGATAGACACACACAAAGGTAGAGAAAAAGGTAAGGTGAGTACTGTGAAAGATGGCATACAGTGGGGTCACGGTAGTTTGAAGTCAGAAGTCAACTGTCGGTTAATGGACCTTTCTGCGGTATGAGTATACGTTGCCTTGGGTGCACCACGCCCATTCCTACCAAAAAAGATCATAAAATAATAACATTTATTTTTTTTATTTGATAAAAGGTAGCAATCAGTTTATTTTTCAGTTTGAGCCAGATATAAAAGTTACAACTTTCATAAAATTCCTTATTCCTATCATTGCTGTTCTCAGCATACGACCAAGGTATCACTATGCTAAAATAGTGGTTGTAAGGTTGATAGATGTTGAATTGTGGCAAAATGTATACCCTTCCATCTCCCCCAATCTTCTAACTGATAGAAGTCGTCTGTATAAATCACTCGAGAAGATTTTTTCATACACAAGTATTAAAAAGGGAATTTCTTTTAATTTTTTTCATTGCATTCGTTAAGTTAAGAAATGTAAAAAAGTTAAAAAGCTGTAGCTGTCTTTTGGCATTTAATGATGAAATTTTACTTGGTGCAACTTATCGATAAACACATCTGATATCATATTCTGAACTCTTTCTGATCTGGAATCTCATATTATGTTTTTCTTTTCTGTTTTAATTTAAAATAAATTTAATTGGCACATCTGATTGCTGTCTCTCTTTTCTATTTTACAGATTAAGAAAGTGTACAGGACATTCTTTACATAGCTCATCTCACGTAATCATTTTAAATTACTTTGAATGTTGCGTCATTGGCAACGCTAAGTGCAAAGTAGGAACCAGAGACAAAGTGTGAAATGTATATTCCAAATAGCAACTCTATTTAAAATTTGAGCATATATATATAAATTTATATAACCTCCATTAGGAGTTAATATTATGTTATCATAGTCCACTATAAATTACACAGCTTATTTGGGTATAATGAAATTAAAATATAAAAATATTGATATTTAAGATATCAAAAATCAAATCTTTGATATCTAAAGTGTAAATTACATTAACCAGTTGACCTTGTTAAATTGAAAATAAGTTAGTGTTCCTGATCACTATTCACTCTACATTGGCTCCGTATTAGTGCTGTATTTGAAAACCAAAACTAACTCGATGGAAATAGCAAAATCTTCAAGTCCACTTACAAATGAACAGCTAGATGTCAAGCTCAAAACGATGCTTGAAATGTTGCGAACAGTCGAGGTTGGTTCAGGAGCTAGAGCAAAACTACATAATGTTGAAAAGCGACCTCAAATGGTGGAAAAAACTCATGGTATTCCACTTTTACAATTTTTACAAACTACATAATTATTGTCTTCTAGCCGTGGAGAGTACAGCAGAAACGCAGCGAAAAAATTGGAGAGAACTGTATACAGCACAGAAGAGGATGAATTTGATATTAATAAAGTAAGAAGAGCATTCAAGCATTTACCATCAATCAATTGTTTAGCGTGAAGGCTATTTATTCAAAAGAAGCAAATTCCAATGACATTGTTGAAATTTGCACCTGTTTTTACTACCTAATGCAGGTTGAACCGGAAATACTGAAAACATCCAAATGCGAAGAGGAATATCTGACTAAATTGATTAAATGGACGAGGGAATATGTACACAAACCACTGAGCCATATCAATTAGCTATTCTTGCATTTAAAATTTAAGGCTTTAAAATGATACTTTCGAGATGATTTAATTTCATTCGCTATTTATCTTTCTTTTAGGCTTGCCCTAATAAAAATAACTTAATAAAAGCCTACTTTTCTAAGAGAAGTATTCAACCATTTTTATGATTTTAGCAGTATTAATTTGACATTATAGTTAAAATGCAATTATATTGAAAATTCTGAATGATAGTTTGAGCTGACAGGTTCTGAACTTAGTTTTTAACATTCGTTAGCCTATAAAAGCAACATTATGCAAGTTTAAGCAGTAAGTCCGCAATTGAAGCATTTTGAAAGGTGCAATTTTTTTGACCTGATTTTGAGACGCAGACCAAGAGTGTGTATCAGCAAAAAATGAAACGTTGACAAATTTATGATGAAATATTAAAAAAAAACTAAAATTAAAGCTTTGTTTGACATATGATATTCATCAAGTAGACTCAGATTTTTCGCCTTCCATTGTCCCAAAAAATTGTTTCTCAGTTACAAATTTCTTAGCGGTATGCTTAAATAGACATCCCTTTACAACTATGAGACAGTGTTCAGTGTTATTATAAGCGCACGAGTAGGAGAATATTAAAACATTTGAAGGGAGACTAACTTAAATCACTTTTGTCAGCATTACTCATATTGAAAAATCATGAATCTGGATTTTCAAATGAACACCAATTCAGTGTAGCGTGGACTTTTACGTTAATATTTACTTTTTAATATGGAAAACTGTTGACTAGACTAAACCTATCAAGACCAGATTTGAGTTTCATAAATCTTCACTAACCTCATGACCCATTTTTTATTCAGTTACAATGATGTATCCCTCTTGTCTCATTCTTTGGAGTTATATAAATGGGAGATGAATACATTTTCAGTGGATAATCGCCTCTCATGGTTCTGAATTACTGTTACTATTGTTACTAGTTGTTAATGTTTGAAGCTTACTTTAATTGATATTAAGACAAAGAGAGGGAAGTGGAACCGACCAGCCTAAAATCGAATCCTGCCTATTAGCATAGATCATACTCCATTAGACAATTTCAATAATAACGCGCATTGAGGTTTCACTCTTGTCATATGAGGGTAAGACCTTTATGTTATATTGCTCATGCTTAACATTTCAACCAACTACAAATTTAGTCTCTAAGCACTTGTTATATTTCAATATTTGTCAATTATTTCGACACCCTTCAAAATGTGGCCATAAGAACTTGTATTTAAGATTAACATTCAGACGTTTTAAACTGGAATTGCAATCATTAGTTCATTCATGTGCCAGTACATATTATTCCTCTGTATTTTCGATAAGATTAAGAAATGATAGAAATATATTTTCATTATTTGCCAAATGCTATTTAAAACAACTAACTCATAAATAGCAAATCAGCAAGAAATTTTGAAGATATAAAACCGGTTCTTGCTCTCTTTGAGTGTCATAACTAAAAGAGAAATTTCCTTGTTTTAAAGCTGTTTGACTTCATATTGTTTTAAAAATGCGTCCACTGCGTATCCATTTTTGGGAGAAATTTAAAAGTTAAGATAAAAACAAAAAATGTACACACAACGTTTAAACGCTAATGTCATTGCTGTCAAGTGAATTTCCTCGTCTTTTGCAAATTTACTTAGAAAGCTTTAAAACTTAAATTATGTGATGACAACTTTAAAACTGTGTGACCCAAATTAATGTAAAGTGTTAACCATATTCCAGTTTATCAAGGTATGCAAGATTCATATCATTAATGAGCTGTTTTGACAAAGTTTGGTTTCTCTTATTTAGAAGATGAATAAATTAGAAGTGATCTCTAAAGCATGTAAATTAATAAATCCCCACTTAGGGTTGAAGATCGCGACCACTAACAATAGAATTAGCGCTGAAATCGGGCCATAGTAACAATAGACTACGCATCTGTGAACAAAAACCTTGAAGTAGAATGTGCAATTCTAAAAACTATTGAGCTGCCTTTACAAAATACTTTATTATTTTCCGGTTTAAACTATTATTCGATCAGAATAAAAACACTTTAAGAAGATTCGTGGGTTAATAATATCATGAAAACAAAAATTGGTGAGTTACATACAATTTTCACTTTGACAGGATCTTTGCAATAATTTCAGCGTGTTTGCCAACTAATGCTCTTTATTGTATCGTAGACTTCCACTTAGAAGAAAAATTAAATAACCTTATTTTTCCTGGTAACTTTGAAGCCGGTTCTGTCAAACTATGTGCTATAGAGTTTGGATGTAACTCTAAACATTTATTTATTTATTTAAAATGGCAAGCGTTTTGATAGCTATCATTAGCCATTTAGCTGACTTCGGGCTTCACAGATTGAAGGTTCATCAAAGTAGAAGAAAGTCGAGGGGTGGGGAACAGATGAGCGATTCACATATGTAAAAGAGACAGACAGACAGACACAAAGGTAGAAAAAAGGTAAGGTGAGTACTATGGAAGTGGTGGAATATGACATACAGTAGGGTGATGGTAGTTTGAAGTCAGAATTCAACTACCGGTTGAGAGACTTTTTTGCCGTATGAGTATACGTTGCCCAGGGTGCACCACGTGGAGGTTTATAAGCTACTGGGCTTTAAGTTCAAATTTTGATCTGACATTTTTGTCGCAGTAGATGTCATAAAACAGATTTGAAATTTTTTTAATTTTAAATTCGCAATGTGCAATTGCTAATATCAGTAGTGTATCTTAATACCCTACACAAAGTAGATATTGTGTTTCTAAATTCATCGAAATGTTGGTACAATTTTAAATAGAGCAATAAATTTAAATGAAACATATGCTCTTCTCATGAAATAGATACTTACCCCTTATCAGTGCTTTCTTTAAATTTTTAAATGTAACAATTCTAAAATTGAATTTTAATTCATATTCATATCTTGAATTCTAAGGACGCTCCGATTCACAGAAGAAAATTTTTAAATTATTTTTAGGCGTTTATATTAGTTGTATTATTTTCCAATTACCAAAAGTTAAAAAATGTTGATATTGCCTTCCAGAGCTTATGCTATCTTCTAATATTTTTCCAATTTTGAAAAATGAGAGGAAAAGAAAAGAGATATGAAGTTTTCGACTATACATTCGAAGTAATCAATTAGTCAAAATTTTTGAAAACATGATCTAAATCCTAAACTTTGATTATAAGAGTCTGAGGCAATGGACTTTACACAAAAACCGGTAAACATTACTTGATATCGAATGTAATTTAGCATAACTGAGTCGAGACAACGTGATCAGCAATCAATTTGGTATTTATCATAAAAATTTGAATATCGTGAATATGCGTCTGCAAAGGAATTAGGATATGTGACTTTGAACATTAAGAACTTATAGTGCAAATAAAACGGCACTATTAATTCACAAATAACACAATGCTCAACGCATTCTTTTTCTTACTTAATCCTTTTTCTTTTACACCGTTGAAATATTTAAAATTGCAGGATTCTCAATGATTCAAAAGAATTAAAAGTAACTAACTCCAATTGAGGGAAAATAGGAAAATTAACGTCACCATTATTAAATTTTTATCAATTATTATCTTGTTTTATACATGTGTCCAGGGTCTTACTTTAGCAGTAGTCAAATTTTTTAAACAAATAGGCTTACCTCTCATTCACAATGACATTCCTATCGGCAAAGTTAGAAGAGGAAATTTGTGTATATTATTTGATATTAAAAGAGGACTTGACCATTATGGGATTTTGACTGTCGTTGGAAAAGGAAATAAAATGGCGTAGGGTCTAAGACCACCAAGATTTTGATTTGTAAACAAAAATACCGAGATTTGTTAGAGCTTAAAATACAGTTACTTCTAACCACCCAATATGTGAAATGCATTTCATAAAATGTTTCTGCAGAATAATTAAATTAACTAACTTACACTGCTCAATATTGGCCGGTTGTAAAAGGAGATAAGTTTGAACTCAAGGCCAAAATTAAGGAAGTTTCATAATTATTAAATTATTTTTAAGAATGTGATCTACTTAAAATCATCCAATAAGTAGAAGTAATTGCTTAAGTGTATTTGTGTTATATTTCTATCACTAATCGGATATTTGCAGCGAAGATTGAAATTGGAAAAATAAGTAAATATATGTATTAAATTATGGCATTTGAAAAAGCGTTGTCCTGATTATTGGCAAAAATATGATAATAATTACGACTATTTCCAATAATTTGCTAAAATAGAAAACACGAAGGCCAAATATAATGGTGTCTCAGGGAATGCTAAATCAAAATGAAGATTGAAGGTGTATCACTTCCCATCTTTGTCTTCCTTATAACTTCTTAATAACATATTTTAGCAGATTTTCCTTTAATATATTTCATAATTGTAAACCAATCATTCAAAAGGTATTAATTTCACCTATAGCAAGATATGAGATGCATTTGCATTGAAATGATTCCTAACGCTTTTATTCTTGCAGAATTCGGTTTGCATCGGTTTTTAAGAATTGACCAACCTATTTTAAAATGAATGATAGCCATTAGATCATGAATCTCGCTCTGATAATTATATACCAGTTTTCATCACAACAACAGAATTGGAAAGCAGAAAGCTAAAGAGCTTAAATGGCCACAGTTAAGAAGGGACATTTCAGATGCACAGAAGCAGTAGAGTTCGCGCTTGGGAGTAATGATAGTTCTTACCCACTTTACGAAGATTATAGTCTTTAGATTACCTAAATTTGTTCCGGTCTATCTTTTCATGCAAATACTTTCGTATAAATTGAATTTATATTGTAAGCCTATCTATGGTCATAATTTTTGATACTAGAATTATGAGGAATTGGTGAAAGATATGGTTGATTTAATTAAAAAATTTAACAGCCTAGTTAATTTCCGTAGATAAATATAATTCTCAATAATAATTTAACTATAATAAAAATAATTAAACACCATATAACTAAAAGAGAATATAATTATGTCTAAACATTATTTGCACAGTTGGTAGATGAAAACATACATTTTGACGATCGAGTTCACACCCAAAACCTTTCACACACTGCTAGAAGCACTTAAAGTCGACATTAGTCATAATTTAAAACATGCAGTAACCGTGTTTACTTTCCAAGTTTGGTCCCATTCACAAATCGATAATATTGCCATTCATGTTCTTTTAAACAGAGAAGTAAGGATTTCCCTGCAAAGCATATACATTCTTAGATTCATCAGTTAGACTTTGACTTTTGGTATAGTGGAGTCACCGTTTTCCGATTGCCACGTTAGTTACTCCCAATAGCATAACTTAGTTCATTCACAGTAAGAAACCCACCCAATAAAACGGTGTTCCCATATATTCCAAGGCATTTTCCTCCTGTTTGGTTGTGGGTATCATATGGTTTATATGTGTGTTCTAAGTCCGTTTATTGAGTTTTTTCAACTTAAAAATTTGCAGATAGAACTATAAGCTACTCTGATAAAGTGGCTCGAATTCTGCCACTCCATTTGTTCACTACGTTTGGCTATGTCCTCTCACTAGGTTTGTAGCTGTGAATGCTGACCGCGGTGCCTTTGAATTGGAAAACGACATTGTTGGATGCCGTCTAAGCAATATTCATATTGAACTGAAGAAAACGTGATGCCATGCTCTTTAGACATTACGTGTTTGAAGGAAACTAGACTTTATGGCAAGGATTGCATGAAATATTTATTACAAATGGCAGGCTTTATGATATTTATCATTAGCCCTTAAACTTTGACCTCAGCTTTCTCCATTGGGGGGGGGGGGGGGTACATATATAGCGGCTAATTAAATGCAGTTGCACCTTGAGGTCTTGAATTCTCTCCCGATTAAGGTCTTCATTGTGTGGAAAGACATCGGCCGGTCTATGCCTTACATGAAATATAAATACTCACATAATAATGCAGAGATTGGTAACTTGAGCAAATTATAGTTAACATTTATTTGTCTAAATTGCTAATCTAGTCTACCCATGTCCGCCCTTTTGATGGCATTAAACACTGAAAGTGACTCATCAGACTCCCTCGTTTTAAATCTCAATCCCAACCCCCATCAGTAATAATTATTATGCTATTACGAATATTTGGATAAATTGACAAAAGTCAGATTGTATCTCTGAGACTTATATATTGGCACATATATTTATGCATGACCGAATTTCTGCTAGTAAAACGAGGAAGTGCAGAGTTATATTTTGTAAACGCCATCAATGCCATGCTCAATTTCCAGAGACAAAACGAGTCATTTTAGGTAAAATTGAACGACAACGTCAGTTCTTAAAGAAATGTTTGTGGTTAATGTTCTCGCTGAACGGTTGTTTGCCTCTCAGTAAATAAATTATGGTAAAATGAGAGCGCTTAATAACCGCAGTAAACTTCTTCTTACCCAACTGATTTGGCTATATATATTATGCAAAACTGTTAGATTTTATGGAAATAACTCTATTTTCTGGCGTCTTGGGTAGAATTTCGTTTTAGTTGTAATTTACGCTCAGAAATAACCCCATTTAATCAATATAATCTTAATTAAATTAAGATCAGTATGAGTGGCAATACAAGTTTTTAATGACTCAGGAAGAAGAATGCGTTCAAAATTTTGGAAGGAATGAGACAGTGTTGTTTAGAAAATGTGATTACTTTCTACCTCGTCGGCTTTCTAGCTTAGCGAAGACTATGCTTTCGATAATGGTTTAATTAGGGCCGCCATTAGTTTGTGGGACACGTTATCGCTGTGTGCGTCATCGTATGCCTGCATGTTTGCTCGCCAGGATTGGGAGGTGCGGCCGTACAACTCTGTGTGCAGCGACCGTACAAACAGTGAGCAATCATCAACCTCTGTTTAACCTAATCCCCCATCCTGATCATGAGTAGGTCCCTGTGTGTGCACACTTAATCCCCAATATACGTCCTGAATAAACGTGCTCCGTGATACACGTCTGCTTCCTTTATGACTGGGCTATAGCATAGTTGGTTCTGGGAGTCTAGCTAGATGTAGGAGGATCTG